>BGNK01003511.1:0-63247 GCA_003297005.1 Symbiodinium sp. clade A Y106
ACATATACATACACATATACATGCATAGTCGTATACACACATATACCATAGCTGTGTGCATATGTGTGTATACGCAGGTATGCATGTATGTATCTATGTGAGTCTATATATATATATATATATATATATTATATAAACATGTATGCATATGTACAAACGAGGGGCACAGTGTACATGTGCATGTATGTTAGTAAATACAAGCATGTATGTATGTATGTATGTATCATGCATGGTATATTCCATGATATCTTTATGAAAACCCGAAGATCGGCCCGGCCTCATCGCTGGGCCAGCCACGACCAGCTCGAGCAGGAACTTTCGNTGCGACGCTTTTATTTCCATACGTGATCATTCACAACTACGATTTCTATACGTGGTTTCCCAAACATTGGGAAAATGCAAGACACACGGAAATAAACATGCGGTTAGGCGTTCCAGGTAAAACCGTACTATTTGGATACTAGGACCTCCTGGGTCCCAGAGGCCATGCTCGATACTGTTTCTAGATCCCTTATAGCCCCTTTAAAGAACCCCTAAAGGAACCCCGACAATTCCCTTTTAAATCGGCCATGCTCGATACTATTACAAATCCCTTATAGCACCTTTACAGAACCCTTAAAGGAACCCCGACAATTCCCTTTAAATCCTTTCTCCCAGAGGCCATGCTCTACGCCCTTTTGCAGAAATTGTGGGCCTAAATACCTACTAAGTACCTGATCACCCTCCCTTTTAAATCCTTTCTCCCAGAGGCCATGCTCGATCAGGGGTGCCCGGCTCTCGCGCGGTTCCCTTCGGACTATCTCACGGGCTCGGCCACTCGGCTAAGGCTCTAAGGATTCCTTTAAAGTAGGGTTCCTCAAAGGGATCCTTAAAGGGATCTATAAGGATTCCTTTCGGGGTCTGGGGTTTTTGGGTTTAGGTTTTCGGGGTTTAGTTTTTTGGGGTTTAGGAGTTTAGGGTTTAGGGTTTAGGGATTTCAGTGTTCTATACTGTAGGGGCCTTTATAATTACTTCTACTCTTCTTTACTCTTCTTAGGATTCCGTTAAAGCAGGGTTCCTTAAACGGCTCCCTGGGATCCTTAAAGGGATGTATAACAGGTTTTTGTAACCTTATAGTCTCAGTACCCAGACCCCCGGGAGGATCCAAAAAGTAGATCCCTTAAGGGGGTTCCTATAAAGTACCCTTAGTAGCCACGGTCCCAAATTAGGGGATCTACTTTTTAGATCCTCCCGGGGGTCTGGGTAGCTGAGTAGGTAACCTTTAACCCCTTTTCGGGTTTATATAACCCTACCATAATTGAAAAGGTTAGCCGTTTTGGGGCTAGGGCATTCAGCCCCTAAGTTTCAGGGTTCTATAATCTATAATCTGATCAACAGGGACCGGCTCAGGGTTTGGGGTTTACTTGGAGGTTGATGGGTAGTTATAAGTGGACTTATAAGTGGGGTAACTATACTTATAACCCATATTAGGGGACTTATAACCCCACTTATAACTACCCAGAATCTCCAAGTATGGAATTAGTTTTAAGGGTTTCGGGTTTAGGCTTAGAGGTCTTAGGCCTGCTGTAAGGGTTCCTTTCAGGGTTCTACAACGGTTTGGACTTGGGGGTGTAGGTTTGGAGATGTACATGGGGTTGAGGGTTAAACATAGTAGGGTGTTGGAATAGGGTTCTCAGACGGGTTCGTTTCGAAGGGTTCTACAAGGCTTGCTATGCGGGCTTAGTGTAGGAGCCGAAATAGTTGGAATAAGGCTCCTCTTAATCCCAAGCCCAAAGCCGCCAAGCCCTCAACAACGCGCGCCCTCCATTACACTACACACGCCTTATTATGTGGACCCAAAATGCCTCCAATGGAGAACTTTATTGTTCTTCTTCACGCTTTAATTTTTGGTGTTGCTTGAAGTGAGGGCGCGAATATTCAGACGGGCGTGAAGAATTGTGACGATACTGATCTCTTTCGCCAAGATACCTATGGCCTATGGTAGCCCAACCGCACCGTGGGCTTCGGGACTCACCGGCGACTGCAAAACCGCCTAAGCCCTAAACCCTGGAACGTGTCTCATGTTTAAGGAATAAGACTGAAACATACCCGGGATCCCACCATAATCGGAGATATTATACGGGCCTAAGTAATTACAAGTGTTCAACATTATTCCTGGGGTTCCATTCTATATTATTCCAGTGGATTACTTGAGGGGCCCATTTAGGTAGGAACATGACTCCTTAGTGTTCTTCTGGCTGGCTCTTAGGACTTTCACTTCTTGAGTTTCTATATATGGACTATAACAAGGAGGCTAAAAGTTGAACGTTTAGGAGGGGTTCAGAGGTCAGCCAAGATTCCTTGCAGTTCCTGGTTATAATTCGCTACCAATATTCGCCAGGACCGCCACTCTACTCTGATTAACAAGGCTCCTGTATACTTATGCCTTAAACCCTAAAACCTGAACCCCAACAACCTAAAACCCTAAAGCCCTAAACCCAAGACCCTAATCCCGAAACCCTCTATACTTATGCCTCTTAAGTCAAGGACTGCCCGCTAACACCCAGGTTTGGGACGAGATGAAGCCTAAACAAGTTTAAGGTTCATATACCATATGAGGATTCATACTTGTTAATTCCCCCTTTTTGTTTAACATAGAGCCATAAATGTGAGAAATTTCGGGGATGTTGAAATCGACACCTAGTAAACCCTGAACGCAACCCTTGTGGAAACCTTTAAAGGAGACCCTTTAGGCCTCCTTTCAAGAAGCCCTATCAAAGATCCCAAAACCCAGACCTTCCAAAATCCCTTAAACAAGGAATATGCCTTAGATTAGAGTAGGATGCCCAATATGATTTAAGGTATATTCCTTAGCCGATTTTGGAGCCTCTGGGAACAAAGGGCCCCGAAGGAACCCTATTGAAGCAGCCCCAAGAAACCCTATTTTAGATCCCACAAGGGACCCGAAGGAACCCTATTGAAGAAGCCCTTTAAAGGAACCTTCTTCGTTCTACAGTCAGGCCCCTACCGTAGAAGCCAGAAAGTTGGAACATCATTATCCTCATGCCCTTAAAGTAAAGCATAGGGAATCCTAGCACTAATCCTCCTAAACCCATGTTCCAACTTTCTGGGATTCACTATATGTCCTCGAACCCTGTCCGGCCAGGTTTGGTGCCAGGGCTCCTCTGAGCTCTTCTGGCCCTTGTCCTCCCTTTGTCCACAGACACTCGACCGAATTTTGCTTTGACCAAGCTACAAAAAAAAGGAGCCGCAACCCTAAGACCCTCTAAACCGCTGAAGTCTTACTGTAAGCCTGAATGTTAAACGCTCAGCCCTAACCCCTGAGCTCCCGATCCCCCACTCCACTTTGGAATTTGGTGATTTCGGTGTCGTTTGCTGTGTTGTTCGAGTGTTGGTGCCAGAGCATCATATGCAATGTAAACATGTAAATGCATATGCACATGTACAGACGTGTAGATATGTATGTATGTATATATATATGTATATATATACACACATAAATACATGTGTGTGTGTGCATCACTGTACACATAAACAGATGCATTGACATACATAGATATACACGTTTACACATGCATGCATGTGTACATGTTGGCATCTACATACATATATGCTTCTGTGGTAATATGTGGTACCCCCCTCTCTCAAAACCCACGTCTGAGCTTGCTCTCTACATCGAAACCGATAAAGTCCAGCCAGGAAAGGTTTTGGTGTTAGAACTTGAATGAATCGGGTAAGCCTGGAAAAGGCTACAGGCAAGTTATCACAAGACGCAAATACAGAATTACGGGTTCGACAGGCGTAGTTGGACCAGAGCACCCAGGTCTGCCAGGTTCCTGGAGTGTTTTTTTTGCACTAGGGTTGTTTAAGGTCTTATTAAAGCCTTTTGAAGTTGCACGGGAATGTGAATTTTGAAGGCGGGAACCTTGGCCGCGCCCAAAACATGCACGGCACTGTGGCGGGGGCACAGTTCTAGAAGGGAGGGGGCCGAGCACGGCACTATGGCGGGAGCACACTTCTAGAAGGGGGGGGGGGGGGGGGAAATAAATTTTGTGTGTTTTTATTATAATACTCGGGAGGTTTTGTTTTGGGGTGGGGGGGGGTGTTTGTGTTTATAAATNGTTGTGTGGGGGCGAGCCCCCTGCCCCGCCCAACGCGTCGGCGACGCTGGGGGTGGGGGTAAGTTTGAGGGGGGGGGGGGGGGGGCAGGGGACTTTGGGGGGGGGAGTTTTGTGGAGGGGGGGGGGGGGGTTAGCATATAATTCTGTGTATATATATATATACATGTAGGTATGTCTGTATGTGTGTGTGTGTGCGTGTTTGTATATATACATATATACACATACATGTCCAATTATGAGGGAAGGGTTATCGATGTCCGTGGTTGGGTGTTTCGCTGTGTAGGGTGTTGCGACAGGAAAGTAGGTGAAATATGCAACGAGAGGCTAGATTCGGCTAGATTTTGGTTTAGGGTTTAGGGTTTAGAGTTTAGGGCTTGGGGTTCGGAGTTTAGGGCTGCTAGTATTGAGATCTGCTGATCTTCGAGGTAGGTTCGGTTTTCAGCTGCAAGATCCATCGCAGGGTTTGGAGTTTCAGAACAGATAGGATAGCATAACAGCCCTCAATCATATAGGACTCTTACCAAGGTCTTTAACCAAAAGCATTCATTCTTGGGGGGTCTAGATCGGGGGTCCCGTATGCCTTACTCCCATGAATAGACAACACGTGGAACAACACACACACACACACACACACACACACACACACACACACGCACACGCACACACACGCACACGCACACGCACGCATCGATAATCGCTTTGCGCATACCTATTTCGTGCAGAGATCTGTATGCTCATGCTGCACTTAAAGGCATGCCCATACAAGAAAGGGCTGCTTTCGCGCTAGCAGCATTCTACTAAGATTTCAGGTGGGATGCCTTTGCAGCAAAACTTTTCGTTTCACATCACAACAGGTGAATCAATGAACCCAGTAATGAAGGGAGAATGAGTAGTCAGTAATGGTACCCTATGACACTCACTACATCATCTAAGCCGCATTACAGCACCTGCATTATCACCGCGACTAAGCAAGCCCCAAACTGCCAGACTCAACCCAAAGGACATGTGGCTGTGATGGTCCTGATGCGCCCTTTGCCAGCTACTGTCCTGGAAGTTGCACAGCCGTTGGAGGGCGCTGAGGTTATTGTAAGAAGGCCTGTAGTAAGAGCAATCAGGAACCCCTTCAAAATGCCGCAGCCTCAATCAGCCTCTACGCCAACGTGTTTTCCACCAGGTATGTTGAGCTACAATTATTGAGGCTGCGTTGCCTACATCTGTTTCCCAAAATGGGAGAGCAGTTTTTCCTTGGCGATCGTCACAGACATTCCCAGTGTTAAAACACAGATGCTGCACGACTTGATCTTTCCGATGCTCCTGCCTCATACCAGGCTCTACCGAAATGAAAACTTGGAGTTTCAGCGTTCTTCGTTAGGCCTGCATCCGACTGCCTCATTTGTCCTGTACGGGGTTCAGGCACCAAGGTCTCTGCGGCACCCTTCCCACGTTGGGGTTCTTGGCTATCGCTAGCAATCCGTTGCGCCAGCAGAGCCTGCATGCCCTTTAAACCAGAAAGTACCCTTCACATTGAGGGTGCTGATACATACAGGTTTGGGCTTTTGCTCGTGGGTCCTGGTAAAGATGTTCGGTTTCAGCCTTCAGGGTGTGCGTGTTAGTTAACGACTGACTTCGAAGCTACAATGCAACACGCATAGTCCTCGAACCTTGCAAATAGCAGTGTCCCAAGACACAGGACAGCCCGAGAAGACAGTAATCTTCAGGTTGCTACACATGGCATTGTCAGCAAACATACTGTTCTTCTCTTAGAACCACTATTCGTATCATACGTAACTAGTTGTGATCGTTGTCGTTTGCATTGGTAGTCGTCATCTTCGTCAGCTGGTAACTGCTTGCTGTTCTTGCCGCAGTGTAGAGCCAGGACTTCGTAGGTAAGGATATGAGTGTGTTATAATTAGGATAACCCCACTTAGGGGACTTATAGCCCCAACTATAACCTACTTACTAAGTCCCATGATCCTCTAAGTATCAGTAGCAGATGAGCTCAGTCCTGTACTGACTGCGCTGCTCCCTCTACCTAGACCAGCCGCCGTACCCCGAGAAAGGGAATCACGGTTTAAGGCTATGTTGCTTGCTTGAAGTAGACCCTACACCCCAAGCTTTTCCTCCCGTAAACCCTGAACCCCTAAAGCCTAAACCCTAAACCCCTCCGCCCTCAAACTTTAAATCTCCTCCCATGTGCGGCAGAGTATTCATTCACCAATAGTCCGATGAAGCCTTGTGTACGCTCACCGCTCACCCTACCCTAAACCGTAAACCCTTCAACCCTAAACCCTTACTCCCTAAATCCTACGGCTGATGATCTAAATTCTGCACTACCCATAACAAGGAATATACCACAATTCCCGTAGTCTAGGGTCATTAAGGTAATGCAGAATTTAGATCATCAGCCGTAGCAAACCCCAAACCCTAAACCCTTAAACCCTAAACCCCTAAACCCTAAATCCTCAACCCTAAAGCAAAGCCTGGTTCGTGTCACTTGCCAAACAGGATCCTCCATCTACAGCGGCACCTCAGCTCAGCAGTGAAAAAGAGGCCTTCATAATTGGACTAGGGATCCTTTATAAGGGATTTTAAGGAGTTTAGGGTTTAGGGTAGTGACAACGAGGCCTTGATACTTGGAATGGGGCTCAAAGGTACTGCAAAGCTTCTATGGAGGGCCCTTAAGAGGTCCTTCGGGCTGTAGGGTTCCTTTACGGGGTCCTTCAAGGGTTCTGTAAGGGCTACTTTCGGAAGCCTTAGTATATGTGGGGGCTTTCAATGGGATCCTGGGCCGGTGTGATGGACACCCTGTGGCAGGGATAAGGACTCTCACAAACTAGGGTTTAGGGTTTAGGGTTTAGGGTTTAGGAGGAGTTAGTGTGCTTGGTCACCACGTTCAAAAAGCACACCATAGAGCTCAGGGAGATCCAGACCGCCAGAAAATTGACAGTGAGACTCGCGTCTCCTGGATCCAGAAGGTCACAAGGAAGCATGTGAAGTCAGAGAGCTTCGACGTCAGGATGACGTCCGTAATCTTGCTCAAGAAGATGACCGGCGAGGTCGTGTATTCAGCCTGTTCGACAGCAACCGGTTCAAGGGTTTAGGCTTTATGCCCAGACCTTCCAGTATCCCTTAATTACGGAATAGACCTTAAATGGATCCCGACTATATGATTTGAAGTATATCGCTTAATTAACGGCTATTGGCAAAGACGCCAATCCGTGACCCCTCGTACAAGAGTGTCGAGAGCGTACACAGAGTGACGATCTTGCAGGTCGACATGTTTCGATGAGTGATGCTTGGAGATTTTGCTGATTCCTCCGCCAGGGTAGCCTCAGCATGCAAACCTTGCATGGAAGTTGGTCATACTGGCTGCGCAAGACTAACAAGAAGCAGGTGTACTATCGAGGCCTGCAAAAGAGTAATAAACCACATCTAGTTCTATGCCAAAAAATCCGAGTGTAATCATAAAGCCCCTATTCAACCCCATATTCTCCATCACCTAAAGTCATAAGGACCCTTAAGGGGGTAGGGGGTAGGGGTAGGGGGCCTTAATACCTATAATAAGGACTAATAAGGCCTATTTAAGGAAGTATAGTCCCCTACCCCCCTCCCCCTCCCCCCCTAAGGGTTCCTATGATAAAGCCTGCAAGGCCAAGGCCCCAAGTCCCAAAGCCCTAGGCCGAGTAATACAGAAAAGCCACATAGTAACCCTGCTAGTACACCGCTGGAACCCCATACTTGGAGAGGGAGAGGGGGGGGGGGGGGGGGTATAAAGAAGCCTTTACAAAAATATGTACCAAACCCCCCCAAGGAACCCCATTTGGGGAACTGGGGGGGGGTTTTGTTACTAANGGGGGGGGGGGGGGGTAGGTATAAAGAAGTCTATACAGATATATGTACCACAACCCCCAAAAGGATCCCAGTTAGGGAACTTGTGGCTGCTTTTGTTACCTACTTACTACTAAGTCCTCCAACCCTCCAAGTGAACCCTAAACCCTAAACCCTATATATATATATATAGATAGATAGATAGATAGATATAGATCCCTTAAAGGAACCCGTAAAGGAACCCTTAAACGTATCGTGCTCTTGGATTCGCTAGGATCCGCAACCTTCTGCCGAGCTGCGGGCTGTCGCGGACAGCAAGGCAGGGGGCTTCCTGCTCCTCTAGGGGTTTAGGGGTTTTAGGGTTTAGGGTTTAGGGGATGACATGAACCCCAGAAAGGGTTGAAGGTTCATATTATACCATTTTAGGGCTTCATAGTATATGGGTACAGTGAAATGAGGGCTCTTACATTTTGCGGGTCATGTGGTCCTCAAGGCACGGGTACTATCAGGGTTTCTACTATCGAGCCTTGGGCCAGGGGTTCTGCTTCCAAGCCTTATGGTGAGTTGCGCTTCAAGGATCCATGCTTATTCGTCCACCCTAAACCCTACCTGGACCCCAAATAACCTACCTTTCTAGGGTGTCTTTATATAAGTCCTTAAAACGGTAGGTTATTTGGGTTAAGGTAGACCTTGAACCCCTGCAGCAGTCAGCTTGAAGGGAAAACGCAAGGCGAAAGGTGAGGGGCTCTGCATGCCAAACCCGAATGTGCCAATGTCAACAGAAACCCTTAACCCCCCCGACGTTGTCCGTTTCTTGCTAAGAGGGATTCATTCGTGCTGTGCCCTAAACTTCTAAAACCTCAACCCCGGTCTGGAGTTGAGTTTTTTTTTGCGGGTTTTGCACGAATTCTATGAAGGGGTTTGATTTTGGTTCCTTTGAGGCTGTGGTCTCGTGGTGGGGGTTCAGGAGTTTTTAGGATTTAGAGACCGGAAGTTAGGCTTTAGGGCTTATTCTCACTTTCGGATGTAAAGTGCCACTGTTGCAGAGAGTCGGGCTTTGTGGGTGTTGCGATTGACGAGTTGCTGCGCCAAATGCTGCGCTAAAACTCGGATTTAGGCCTTAAGCTCCAAACCCGAAACCCTAACCATAACACCCTAAACCCTAACCCCTAAACCCTAGCTCAAACTCTAAGCCCTAAACCTCGGGAAGGTGATGGGCGAAGAGTTGAAGGCTTTCAAAGGTTTGGGCTAATATGGAAGCCTAAATAGTTACCAATCCCCTATTATGGAATTAGGTACCAGAAAAAACCATCCTTGTTATGTGGGGACCAAATTCCGTAATGGTAGCGTATATGGACCCTGTGGGAATATTGCTCCTTAGGGTTCCTTACTGTGATTATACTAACTTTGACGGATCCTAGCAGGGTCGGAAAGGAGAATGGCAATCTCAGCAACGGAGCGCGGGGACTTCCGCAAGATTCCATCGAGTGCAACCCAAAACCCTAAACCCAAAACCCTAAACCCTAAACAGTACGGCTGTGGGTTCTACGTTGGAAGGTTGAGGATCTGTTCTGGTGTTGAGCTTCGTGTTTCTTTATACTATCCTTTCTTCACATTTCATGCTTTCTACATAGGACAATGGCTATGACGTTATGACGTGTGCAGTGTCCGAAGGTATTCCGTAGAATGTCCCCCCATACATATTTGTAGTTGCACTCCCGCACCTGTCTCGGCCTACTTCATTGCAGGCCTTTCTAGTGGCTTGCTGTCTTTGGTCCGTTATAGGTTCGCTCTTGATTGTAGATAGTATGGTCGCCCATAGGCCATGTTTTCGACAGCTGGACTGTAGAGGTTTACTCATGTTCAACATTCACCATTGACGATACTGCACAAGGGCCTCTGGCGGGTGGGGTGTAGGACTAATCTGCCGACAGGACCCACCGCCCGCAGCTACGATGCAGGCCAGCACGAAGAAAGAGGACAGGCGATGCTGCTTTGAGTTGCCATCCAAGTATATGTGCAGCAGACATCTGTAGTGACACGCCAAACACCGGGAAAAGTGAGACCGTGAGACTTTACCCTAACCCAACTTTTTGTCATAGGGACCCTTAGGGGGTAAGGGACAGGGGGGTAGGACTACACTTCCTTTAATAGGCCTTATTAGGTCCTTATTATGGCCATGAGTGCCCCGACTCCCCCCTCCCCCTAACCCCTAAGGGTCCCTATGATTTTAACATTCCAGATCCTGCACTGAGCACCACTTAACGACAGGTAGCTCCACCTGCCGCTTTGGCTACTGAATGTGTGAAGCCCAAATCCTGTGCCCCATCCTCAGTGCTAGGTGACCTTTAATAACCTTTCTCGTCCTTATATACAGGGTTTAGGGCTTAGGGTTTAGGGTTTAGGGTTTAGTTTAGAACTGAAGCAGAGGAACGTTGCACCCTCTGAAAGAAACAACAGAAGAAACAGACAACCCTGAACAGAAAGAGCAGAACCCGACCCCGGGGGCCCCGCCTGGCTGTCGCACGCTTTTGCACGACAACTTCGAACACTTGTGCCTTCGGACGGTCGAAGTCTTTCCTGGCACAGAGAAGGACGATGAGCTTTGGATTTACACTGCTCAAAGTCTCCCCTCTGTAAACGACAGGTTAAAGGGTCTGCTAAGAAACTCCCACCAGAGATGACTCTTCATCGGCTTGGTTAGCACATCGGCTAACTGCCGAGCCGTGGGAACCCATGCCAGACGACCTAAAGACTTCAAGTCTTGTCGCACGGCTGCCAAATCGATTGCGAGCCTACGGTCAGATGGTACACGAGGGATCCCATCTCTTGTGAGATGGTCGTAAAGTGACCTACAGTCACTGAGGAACCTCAGTTGAAACCTCCCTCTCCCCTTTCGGTGAAGCTTTCCTCGAAGGAGCGTCTCCAGGAACTTTTCAAGGTAGTCTCCTCCCTCGACCGCGGTGCAGCATGCCATGGTCTCTGCTGAGAAAGTAGACCTGCAAACTCTTTCGCAGGCGCCGCTCCTCCAATCTAAGACACTGAGGTGGGAGGCCTCGCCGTGGAGTATTCCACGGTTCGCGAGGATGTAGATGCACCCCAGTTGGGATGCAATGCACGAGTTACTCCGCTTGGACTTCCGGGGCTTCTCAAGGAAGGGACCTTCCTTGAAGGCCCCCGAGGCGGTTTCCTCCGCCGTCAAGCGATAGTGCGGGTCTTCGGAGTCTTGAGGAGCATTGGCCCAGCCCGCGTCATGATAACAGAGGAGTACTGCATCATTCAGATCGATCGGGTAGAACGTTATCCCCTTGTCCTTGTGCTCGAGGGCCCTCCGGGCGGTCAGGTTTGAGAAGCGTAGGTCCCCAGCCGTCGGGTTCTTCTGGAGTTGTTGACACATAGACACGCTGGCCTGGAGGTCCGGGCGCGTCTGTCCAGCGAGCCAGGATAATGCACCCACCAGGCTGCGGTTATCAAACTGTTGCTCCTCGGTAGCTGCCTCTTCATCGGGCTGACCTGCAGGAACATCGACCTGAAATAGACGCGACTCGACGTAGCTCTCCTGGGACAGTTTCACACAGTCATTGTTCACCTCGATGAACGAACCGATGTACTCAAATGCCCCAGACTCCCAATCATCGATAGGGAAGACCTTAGAGAGGAGCTCCTTCAGTAAGCTGCACATCTTGCCCTCTCCAATCAAGAGCACGTCATCCACGTGCACCGCCAAATAGCCCACCGGCTCAGAGAGAACTCGATCCCCTTCCCCGTCACGGTCAAGGATCTTCTTCACGAAGAACACGCAGGGATCCAAAGGACACTGCTCCACGGTGAACTTGTTGCCGTCCTCGTCCTCGGGGCATAGGCCAGTAACTTCATCCTTAAAGCGCTCCCACCAGCCATGAGGTGAGTCCACCAAGCCAAAAATGCCCTTCTTGATGCGCAAGAGTTGGGCCGGGTGTAGGTCGCCCAGCCCATTCCGTGGCTGCTTCAGGTAGAGCTCGCGCTGGAGGGGGCCACCGTTCAGGAAGGCTGCCGTTATGTCGCCCGCATGGGCGCTCCATCCTTGGCTCAACCGTGAAGCCAAGATTTGAAGCAACAGCATAATGGACTGCCTGGAAACTGTGGGGGCCATCGTGTTGAGGCCTTGTCCGATGTCAGGGTCCATATGGCCTCCAATGACAAGTCGGGCCTTGTGCTTCCATGGTATGCTTGGGTCCTTCCTCCGCTTGGCAAGCGCTTTGTCGCGGTACGCAAAACGGGAGCTCAGGACCCGGTCCCCCTTCTCCCGAAGGACCTTCTGGCTCTCTTCGATTGTCATGGGTTCAAGGGCATCATGATCGAGGTGTTCTCGGAACTGTTTCTCTTCTGCATCGCGGAAAGCGGCATGTTGATCCGTTGGGATCATATGCCAAGGTAGCTCCTTTTCGAGCTGTTTTTCCCGTCCTCGGGCGGTCTTCGCCCGTTTCAGCATCATCACTTCGTCCGGCTCTCTTAGATCCGGATCCGATCCATCGTCAGGGATCACAGGTAGATCACGACCTTGGGCTCCAGCTTGAGGGCCCTTCGTCCGGTAACGCTTGGACACCGCAGTTGGGGGTCTTAGATGTCCTCCATCTCGTACAACTCCTTGTCCGCCACGAGAAGGTCCTTCATCGTCGTCCCCAATTTCCATCTCTGGATCACCCTCGGCGGTGTCATTCCCGTCGAACACTACTTCGTCAGGATCTAGAGCAAGGATTTTCTCGAGGTCGTCCTGGGTGGTGCGCAACACGAAAGCATCCCCGATCTCCTCGCTCGTAGCTCGTCGAAGATGTTCCGGAGCGACGAGGTGGCATCTCCCACCCTTTGCGACCCAAAGATTCATCCCTTCGTGGCCAATGACAGTGGCCGGTCCATGCCATTGCCAAAACTTCTGGTTCTTCGCCTTGCGGTAGAAGTAGACGAAATCTCCGACGGAGAGATCCGGCCCGCTCACGCGGCTCCGCTGTAGTAGTGCTCGTCGTAGCTTATCATCGGTTTGACATCTGAAGAAAGTCTCTTTGGCAGCTACACGCAGAGCGTGTTCACGGGCCCGTTGGTGATCACGAGTGACAACGTGGTCGTAGTGTTCCAAGTCCTTGCCGTCCAGAAGTTCGCCAGGAACATCAGGATCTCGTCCCCACACAGCCTGACTCGGGCTGTATCCATGTTTCCTTCGGAGCTCATTCACTGCGCTGTTGACCGCGGTGACTGCCAGATGGACTTCGCTGCCTCCGACAGAGTGGTCATCGACGATCCGATCCCAGATCTCCTTCCAGAGCCGATTGTGGCGTTCGACAGCCCCTTGTTGCCAATGGGCCTGTCCCGCGGCTGACCGTATCTTTGTCCCGTAGAACTCGCTGTAGCGGGCGAAGCTAGACTGCAGCCCTGACTCCAAATCCAGCGCCAGAGTCCCGGGTGGTCCGAAGACGTGGCTCCACGCTACGCAAAAGTCCTTCTCCATGGACTCTGTGCTGTGACCGGTGAGAGGGAAAACCACGTGGAACGAGGTGCTGCAGTCCAGGATGGACATGAACTCGTGTCTCTTTCCCCAGGAATCGTAGGCCGAAAAGGCATCGACGGCGACGACCTGGTTAAACTCGAGGAGCGACGGTGCCGAAGAGGGTCTCGCACTGCCGCCCCTTTTGTTGCGGGCACAGACTTGGCACCGTAATCGCTTGGCTGCACCAACAACTTCCGGTCCCGCCCCAGCGAGTCGTAGATGTCGAGCCATGTCCTCGTAGCCGATGTGACCTAGGTTCTGGTGAAGGCGCTTCAGAGACGCTTGAACTTCAGGCTTGATCTTCGGTCCTGAGGTGAAGGAGATCGCTCGGCTCCCGCAAACTTCTTCCTTAGCTCCTCTTTGTTCATCACCCCCGACATCAGATGTCATGAAGCTGAGACACCCAGAACGGCTCTCGGTGTTCTCCTCGTAGGGGTCGTCGTGGAGGATTTCTCCGGTTTGGTCTTCGGGCTGGAGACCATGGAGGCGCATGAGCCTCACGTCTCCGATGGTTTCATAACCGACCTTGGGGCCAAGCTCCCTGACGTCCTCGAGCCAGGGCGCTTCCCAGAAAGCCTTGGCGTGAAGAGTGGCATCGAAAACGACCTGTCTTCCTTCTTGAAGTTGTTTTATAGCGAGGTCACGGGTCTTTTCGGGGTGCTCTGCCGCGGTCTCACCGTGGATCCAAAGAGTGCCAGGTCGTAGTTCATGAAGGATATCGTAGGCGCCCATCCAGACCGTAGTGTCGGTGAGGTCTTCGTTGAGGAGAGGTTCGGCAGTGAGGAACTCACCCTCACCCAATTCGAGAGTTTTCTCATCTCCGCCAATCTCGAACAGAGCGACGGCATCCGGACCCCTTGATTGGGGGAAGGAAGTCGTAGTACATGAGGTAGCCACGAAAGCCGACCATGTAGCGAGTGCCACGAGCCGCTTGGCCGTCTTCCAGAGTTGCCGCCGAACACTTTTCTTGGGACGGTGGTCATGACAAGCTCGATCCTGAGGTGCGCCACCATGAAGGGCGTGGCGCAACGGAAAACGGAGCGATCGGAGCCGGTCCTTATCCTCAGGCCGAACGTTTCGGTAGCCTCGGGTGACAAAGCAAGTGAGGCACCATCGGTCTCCCGTCCACCCTTGGGTAACATGTCGCCTTCTTCCATCGAACTCGTAGACGTTGTCCTTGGTGTCTATCACCCTGCCATGGAGCAAGCATCCATTTGAGTCTCGTCTTGAGACCCGGTCTGGCTCTGGGGTGTCTTCGTCATGCACCCACAGGTCGCCACCCGAAAACTCGCCGAAGGTGATGGTGTAACTCATACTGTTCGGAAGATTGTGGTGGTCGCAGTGCACATCTGTGGCCACATTCTTGTTCAAGGCAAAGGAGCTCCAACTCGCAGTGGGACCAAGCCTGTGTCGCATAAAGGCGTTCACGTAGGTCACAAAGTTCGGTAGCTCCCCACTGACACTGCTTATCCCGGTCATGCCGCCATGAGTCCAGAGACCTCCCATGATCCCCTCGACCTTAACCTCTTTGCCACCGTAGATCTTCCTGTGCCGCTTCCGGCAGGAGAGTCGCAAGGCTTCGGCCAGTTCCTGAAGGTCGTCTATGTGGAAAGCTTTCTCCCTGAGCTTTCGCGCGGCGAGCATCTCTCCATCGGTGTGCACATGACCCATGGTAGTTGGCCTGGTAGTAGGAGTCGCAGCGTCAGCTAAGCCATTGAGTGTTTCGATCAACGCCTTGGCCGCCCAACCGCAAAAGCCATCCTGGAGGTCACGCGCCGCGTGACTCCTGGGGGTCCCATCGGGAAGACGCCCTCGTAGGTCAACATGTGGGTGTTGACCATCACATCTTCGCGAAAGAAGATCTCGAACCTTCTCGTGAGTCGTCTTGAGTCGAGTAGGTCCCTTGATAGCTCCCGGATTCCCGCCGTGGTCCGGGAGAATGGCTCCATAGGCACACATGTCGGTAGTCACCACGTAACCATCCAGTTCGTTCAGAGCCTTTGTGTTCCATGCCACGGAGGTGTTGGGGTGTTCGACAACGGCGGCCCTTCCGCCTCGGGCCTGCAGCTTGTAGATCTCATTCATGACAGATAGATGTTCTCGATGGTGACGACAACGACCTTCGTCAAGCTCTCGTGCTTGTTGCTCATGTTTGACTCGATGATCCTGAGACGGCTTCCATAGGTGGTACTCTGGTGAGCACCACACCACGTCAGGTTCGAGATCAAGTACGAGCCGAAGTAAATCAACACGGTTTTGTCGGAAACTGAGATCCCACTCTGACAAGTCAATCGACAGAGCCTCAAACCCGTTGGCTTCCATGCTTCTGGTGAGCTGGTTGTTCCTGTTGTGGATCTCAATGAACAGGGGTCATCCGCCGCGACCTTCCGGAAAAGCACTGTGACAAGCCTCTAGGGATTCTGCGATTGATCCACCAAGGTCGTACCTAGGAGCTCGACGATCCACCTCTCCATGCCCACTACAGATAGTGACGTGATCTGGTGGCTCAACGACATGAGGGACCTGGTAGTTGGAGAAGTCAGCTTGATTCTCTCGGGTATCTAAGTCATTCTTCTGGGACTGAGCATCATCGACGATGGGGACCTGGTAGTTGGAGAAGTCAGCTTGATTCTCTCGGGTATCTAAACCATTCTTTCGAGCCAACGCACCACCGACATTGGGGACCTGGTAGTTGGAGAAGTCAGCCTGATTCTCTTGGGTATCTAAGCCATTCTTCGAGGAGATCTGGTACTCGTGGAGAGTCGTACGACGTCCGTGTGCGGGCTGATTGCTCGTAGAGGGCTTCCTGGAAGGCTCGGCTTCATAAACTTGGTCCTGGTCTTCAACATTGTCCTCGTAGACAACCGGGCACTCCTCACCCATGTCCCCGCGAACCTTGTTCTCGTAG
Organism: Symbiodinium sp. clade A Y106; assembly: GCA_003297005.1. Lineage (NCBI taxonomy): Eukaryota > Dinophyceae > Suessiales > Symbiodiniaceae > Symbiodinium > Symbiodinium sp. clade A. Next base: position 16,379 of record BGNK01003511.1, read on the forward strand.
CCGCCCGCCTTCACATCATAGTCGCTGGCCTCTTCCTCCTGGACTTCCGGAAGGAGGTTCTCCTGAACGTCGCCGCAAACGCCGGACTCGTAGTCATCGGTCTTCGCACCACAGTCCGTCTTCGTAGGCTCATCGAGGGAGGCTCCCTCTGGGATGACATCCATAGTGGATCTCGTCGAGGTGGTTCGGATGTCTTGGAACCTCCTCGGATCTGTCCCCTTCAGTTCAGAGGGCGACCCTCGTCCACTCCTCCCCGAGGCAGTCCATGGCGATCTCGGATGACCGCCAACCTCGTCTCCAGGTGCTGGATTTCGTCGAGGACTTCGGGATCCACCTCGGTTTCCATCGTCCGATATCCCCGTTCGCTGGTAGTAGAGCTCGCTGGTGGTCGTCTCGTCGTGGCAGGTGCCCTTCCCTTGGCCTTCGCAGCCAAAGGCTGACTTGAGCTCGCGCCGCTCCATGGTGCCCTCGCGAGAAGTTCCCAACTGGCGTGTCCCTCCGACTCGTCCGGAACGTAGGGGTTCATGGCATTGAGCTCGGGGTCGTCCACTTCCACATACCTCGCCGGGGTCGTTGTCACCTCCGCATTCATCTGGCACCAGTTTGCATACATCTGGAGGTCCTCGGACCGGTTGGGGTTCGACGCGACTTCGGCCATCGCCCACTTGCGGTAGCCCATCGGGGTTTCGCTGTAGAGGTACCCCTTGTAGCGGCCGAAACTCATCACCAGCTGAGAGCCTCCGCCCGCATTGTCCCTGATCAGCCGCATGATGGTCCCCTTGGTGGCACGGGGGGGAACCTCCACACCCAGTCCCTCGGCGGTCGCCTGCATCTCGGCCACCGTCATCTTGGACAGTCCCACCGGCAGCTGCGCCTTGGCATCCAAGGGGTTCGGTGTGCCGCGGTTCATGTCCTCCTGCACGATCGAACGAATCTCCCGGACGGTCCACTTGGGGTTCACCCAAAGACCGCGGGCCTGCGCCTCGTTGAGGAGCTCCTGCTTCGTGAAGTCCCAAAGACCCTTCACCTTCACCGGAGAGGTCATGAGGGCGCCGGACTTGGGAGCCATGGTCGCTCGACACAGATGAGTCAGGGAGAGGGACAAAGAGATGCATGGGCTTCCTAGTAAAAACGGTCCTGCCGATCCAAAGTGTCGCGAAGGATGTGGGTGTCTCTTCGTGTCTCCAAAGCACATGTTGCGGATGAAGCATGCGATAATCTTTGCAGGCAACTCCCCATGTACTGCGCACTTCCCCGAGGATATCCAAGAGAAGCTGCTTCTGCTTATTCTGTGTTGTGGTCCATCCTCTGGGATCGAAGAAGTGTTTTCTGGGGATCACATGGACACGGACTAGGACGCTNACCCAAAAGTCGTTGGAAATGTTTGTGCTTTCCCACCACGCAACGAATGAATGCATACAGAAGTTGTCATCGAGCAACATGTTGTTGGTAGCGCTGCCAATCTTCTTAGGATAGAAAACGTTTGGGGAGGAACGCACAAAACTGCTTTGGGGCTCATCAATGCACTGGCTATCATGAAGATCTGCAGCAAACACCGTGTATTGCGCCGTCTTCGGGATGAGTAGAAGCTCCGCAGTGCCGTTTTGGCTAAAAGGCCCCGAGCCTGCCGGAAGCGGCTCGGGCCTGACAGGCAAAGCCGGGTGCCCAGTATCGGTGAGCTCCAACTGGAGTCCTTGCACGCCTACCTTGCGGAAGTCGGCTTGATTCTCAGCCACATCCAAAACCATGCCCATAGATCCAAGGGCCGAGCGGCTCAGAAGGAGTGGAACATCACCGTTGACCACACAGACGCGGATCCGGACCAGGAAGGTGCCCAGGGCGAAGTTCACGATCACCGCGTAGGTGGACTCAAAGACCTTAGAAGCCCCAAACTTGAAGGCGTCCCGAGAAGTGACAACCTCCGGGGTGTAGCCGACCCTCTTGGCAGCCTGGATATAGTCCTCAATCCAGGGTGTTCCGGCTACTGTCTTTGAACACGCTGTATCCGTGATCGCCTGCAGTCCTGCAGCGCGGTCTTTGTCCAAGTCCCAAGTTACGTGCACCACGTGACAGGGAAAGTTCTCCTTGAGCCCTCCGATCCTTGCAGATCCCGAAGCCGCTGTGGTAGTTCCGGAAGAAGAGGTAGCGCTCGTGGAGGTCGTAGCCCCGGGAACAGCAGGTGCACCGGAGGACTTCCCAGAGGCCACTTGGTTCAAAGGGCACTCGGCGTCCTTGTGCCAGTGCCCACGCCGGCGGCATCCCGAACAAAAGGAACGTGCCTTGACCATCTGGAGTTTCTCGGCAGCGACCTTCCGGATGGCTTCCGGGTCGGAGCCTCTCATCCGGGCGTGGTCCCGGTACTTCTGCTTGGCGCTCACGTGCGTCATGTAGGTCTCGAACAGGTCCTCCGCCTCGTTCTCCTGGATCGGGTCCTCCTCGGCGATGGCCTGCTCGATCTCGTCCTCGAACTCGTGGTCCGTCATGTTCACGGTGTTCCCTTTCTTGCGCCACCATCCGCCAGGTTTGCGGTCAGCGGCCCCGTTCGCATTCTCCCACGGCTTCCTCAAAGCCCTGTCCTGAACGATGGCCGCCCTCTGGAGGAGCTTCAAGTTATACTGGTTGTTCACACTAGCGAGAAGGTTGAGCTCAGCTGCTTCATCGAGGTTCAACCTGTCAATGAAGACCCAAGCACATGCGATGTCCGGCAACACGCAGTCACACTCGATCAGTCGGGCGTATGCCCTGTCGAACTCTCCGCAGTAATCGCGGATGCTCTGGCCTGGCTTCTTTCGTAGCTTCCTAAAGAACTCGGAAAGGCTCCGGCCGATCTGGGTCACTTGCACGTCCAGGTAGCGGTCGCGCACCCACTGAGTGTAGTACCTCATGCCGTTCTTGCTGCCCAGCTGTTCCATGTCGAGCCGCTCAGCCTCCACCCAGGCTGAACCGCTCAGGTGTTGGTATAAAACCAACGCTTGCTTGTCGGCACTCATCTTGGTCATACGTTGCCATGCGGCGATCTGCCGCAGATATGATCTCGCTGAGGTCCCGAGCTCGTCTCCGCTCGCTTCACCCGAGAAGGCTGGGACGACCATCTTCTCCGAGGGGCCTCGTCCTCCATCGAGAGAGCCGCCGCCGTCACCGCGAAGAGGATCACCAGGTCCCCGTCCTTGTCGGCCTGCACTGCCAGTGTGGTCGCCAGCGCGACCTTGGCCATCGTCTCCGCCATTGCCACCAGAGGCCGTAGTCCAGGAACCTCCCCAGCTGTCGCGACGCCCCCATCCGTAGGACCAACCTGGGTCCTTCCATTGGCCGCCATGCGACCAGGAGTGATCCTCCCATGCAGTGTCTCTCCACTGCCCATCACTCCAGTCGTCTACGTCCTTAGCGCCACTGCCGCTCCACGCGTCATCCTTGGGCTCATTCTTCACTTCATCATCGTGTTGATCGCTATCTTGGTCAGATGTGGCAGACGAGCCGTGCCACACCCCGGAGCCGTAGAAGCTCGACATCGCTCGCGGCTGAAACCCCAAGATAAAACAGTTACAGCACAGGTGTCTCCCGCAGGGAGTCCAAAGTACTCAGGACACGAAAACACTCCTGGAGCCCGCAGGCTCCGCTACCAATTTAGAACTGAAGCAGAGGAACGTTGCACCCTCTGAAAGAAACAACAGAAGAAACAGACAACCCTGAACAGAAAGAGCAGAACCCGACCCCGGGGGCCCCGCCTGGCTGTCGCACGCTTTTGCACGACAACTTCGAACACTTGTGCCTTCGGACGGTCGAAGTCTTTCCTGGCACAGAGAAGGACGATGAGCTTTGGATTTACATTTAGGGCTTAGGGTGAAAGCTGCATTTCTGGGCCAGGGAACTCAGAGTCCTAGGAGTCATCTCCAGCAGCTCAGGGCTCAGAGAAAACCCCCGGTTTTCCTGCACCCCTCAACCAGAAACCTTAAACTCCTAACCCCCAACCCCACCCTTGCTGTGCCCTAAACCCTAAACCCTAAACCCTAAACCCTCAACCACAAACCTTAAACTCCTAACCCCCAACCCCACCCTCAAACCCCTAACCCCGAAGCCGCAGCAGCTAAAGCCCGGCAAACGGAAGTGTCCTACTTTCGGCGAGCAGGATCCGTCACCTTCAGACACATGTCGTCCCCCCGTCAGCAAGGCGTTGGGCTGTTGGAATGGGGATTTGCATAATGGGTTACTAGAAAGGTTACCTTCACAGGCACCTTGAAGGGCTTTAGGGTATACTCAGAGGGTCCTAAGTACCTATATAGTAGAAAGTAGGGCTTCTTAGTAGGAATTTCTATTATGTCAGGTTAAGCTTCCACCATATAGGTACTTAGGCCATTTGGGGTATGGGGATTTGCAACATATGTTCTGCCGAGTTCTGCCACCGGGTGCCTCTCTGTACATACCACGACACATCCAATCAGCGATGATGGTGTCAACGCTAGATTCGGCTGTTACTATTATGGTATGGATGCGACCAGCATGAAAAAGAAGCTTGATGAAGATTTATGCGACATGAGTATGTGAGTATGAGAGCACAAACATGTCCATGAGTACGAGTATGAGTATGACTATGAGAATATGAACATGAATATAAGACGAAGACGGAGATGACGATGACGGATTTGAGCAGGGCAAAGCCTGACTGAGTAGCTGAGTAGGTAACCTTTAACCTTTTGAGGGGCTATATATTCCTACCACAATTGAAAAGGCTAAGCTTTTCTTGGGCTAGGGTACTCAGCCCCTAAGAACCCTAAACCCTAAGACTTTAAGAAGCACTCTCACCTTCTTCTGAGAACGCGACGAGTCCGAAGTTGGCTAACCCATGCGCAGCATCCTCTGCCTTGCGCAAAGCCCATGAAGCAAACCGAGCAAACCGAAGGTTGACGTCCAGCAGGAGAACTTATCGCATTCTCACGGCTGCATGTGTATATGTATACACATATGAGCATTGATCTAAAGGTCCTTGTGTTGGCATTTATATAAAATGGTTTTAACATGTGTCCGCGAAAGATCCGCGATGGGTCCGCGAAAGGAAAGTAAAACCCGCGAAAGTTGTTGCGTAATAGATTTGGGCCGTATAGGACTTGTGAGGTATATGCTGTACCAGTCCGTAGGCATACAGGTCGCAAACTCGCTGTCCCGCCATGCCGCAATATAATTACCCCAAGCCAAATCGCCCGGCTGCCAGTCCACAAGTTGTGGGAGGTGGNCATGCCGCAATATAATTACCCCAAGCCAAATCGCCCGGCTGCCAGTCCACAAGTTGTGGGAGGTGGCGGGGATGGTCGTGCCTTTCATTCAGGGCCTCTGCGCTTCAAGGATAGGTCTTCTGATGTGCACGCAGCATCAACGTCAGAAGGTATCATTTGTGTAAAATCATAGTAGGTTTAGCGCGAAAGATCCGATAAAGTTGTGCGAAAGACGCCGCGAAAGAAGCCCCGTCGTTTGAAGGCCATGGCACACGTGATGGCCCACGACTTGGAGTCGGCTTTTGCAGCCTGGCTACTGCTACTGCTACTGCTGCTGCTACTGCTGCTGCTGCTGCTGCTGCTACTGCTACTGCTACTGCTACTGCTACTCCTACTACTCCTGCTCCTACTACTCCTGCTACTACTACTCCTGCTACTACTACTGCTACTGCTACTACTACTACTACTACTACTACTAATACTACTACTACTGCTACTACTACTACTACCACCTCAAACATGTTGCGCGAAAGTGAGGGCGAGGGCGAAAGTCCCGCGAAAGGAAAGTAATAATCCGCGAAGAAACCATTTCCAGAAGCAATAATATTGATCAACGCTCATATATATATATATATGTATAGGTATGTGTATGTATATATATATATGCAATATACATATATGTATGTATATGTACATTTCTAATTTGTTTGATCTATTGAGTCTACATCCTGCACTAACGATGCTAAAGGTACCTCTTAGCGCAGCGGATTATGTGTAGACAGGATCCTCCATCGGAAGCTGTGATGCAGGCAACCACCAAGAAAGAGGCCAGCATTTGGTTAGGGTCTTGAGTTTAGGGTATAGGGTTTGGGTTTAGAAGGGCAGGGCGGCATTTTATAAGGTTGCCTGCGACTCCGGCCCAAATCTAAAGAATTCTGAGCAGCATCCCAGGTGCTTAAAGCCATACGTTCCACTCAGTTCTGTGCTCCGCGCACCGCGATTCCTAGTTTGCCCTTTATTTTAGGGTCTCCTTATTAAAACCGAATAGCAGGAAACAAAAGTACCTTAATTATAAAGGGGCTACTCAGGATCCTAGTATAGTAGCCTCTAAACCCCACATGCTTATAGTACCCTTCTAGATCCCTTTAAAGGAACACTTATAGTACATAGATCCCCTTTAAAGGAACCCTTCTAGTTAGATTCCGTCAGACAGGCTCTTCCGGCAGCCGCAGCGGTTCCGAAGCAAATGGTCAAGGCCGATCATGTGTTTTCCACAGATTGCAATATTCTAAGGGTCCATGTGCCCAAATAGGTCCTTTAAGGCTCTGCTATGAGTAGGGTCTACGATACGGGTCCTATTTTGATTCTATAGGGTCTAGGGGTTAAGGGTCCATGTACCCAAATAGTATATACATTGGCCATACAGTTTTCCCTATTTGGGTACTTTGGGGCCAAAGTATATACACTGACACTTAGGGATATTTATTACGGTACAGGAAATTGCAACAGACATCCGAGGCCATGCTTGCCTACTTACTATACATACGAGCAGCCGTTGCTGTCGGTATTGCGGTTGCTATTATCTTGCTGAGGATGATTGAGTGGAAGATGGTCCTCGATTTTGTACATTGGGCGAGAAAGATGCTGCAACTAGACGTTTCTTGCATTTGCCTACATCTTAGATGCGCGTGCCGGCAGGATTCTCCAGCAGCAGCTGCGGCGCGGCCGAGCGCCAAGAAAGAGGCCAAACTGGCACGGCGGCATAGAATATGTTTCCCAAGCAAGTATTCGGCGAACGTGTCTGCTGATATTCATCGCCCATTGTCCATGCCGAATCTCTAACTTCCTACCTTCTGCGCTGAGCCGGGCCAACCCAACGAACAGGATCCTTCACCAGCAGCTTCACCTCAGCAGGCGGCCAAGGCAAATCATTTGTAGCAGATTTCGGACCTGNCCCAACGAACAGGATCCTTCACCAGCAGCTTCACCTCAGCAGGCGGCCAAGGCAAATCATTTGTAGCAGATTTCGGACCTGCACCGTCTGCACGGTTGCTGGAGCAAGACTTGGCCGCTGTATGTTTCGGTGTACAGTAGTTTCATGTCCATGCATTCATCCCTTGTCGTCATTGCCGCGGTTGTACACGTATGGTGTTGTCGATGACGGCTATGACGGGTGACCAAGACGAAGATGACTGTGGGTGCTGCACGTGAGCATGCTCATCTTTACTTGACGCCAGTATGTGTAACAAAGCAGCCGGTCGTCAACGGCTACAGTCCAAACCCGTCGTGCAATGAGTGGCATGAAGGAGTCCATGTGAAAGTGTTTGTGTTCGGAGTGGCCTGTGTGTTGACAGCCGAAGCCCACCGAACATGAGAGATCTCTATAGAATCGTACAAGTCTGCTTTGGACGCCACTCCAGGATCTGCCGGCGGCAGCAGCTCCGAAGCAAGCAGCCACCANCGAACATGAGAGATCTCTATAGAATCGTACAAGTCTGCTTTGGACGCCACTCCAGGATCTGCCGGCGGCAGCAGCTCCGAAGCAAGCAGCCACCAATGCCAAGGCGCCTCATTTGTGGATGTTAGGTTTCAACATTCATGTCAAGCCTGTACCACCTTCAGGAGATTGCAACTGCCATTCTCGGCCACGTTCTGTGCTTGCTTGCATACGGGACTTGCATCTGTTTGTATTGCTGTTGTTCTTCTTGTGCTATACCTGTTCGTGATAACGATGGAGACGGACGAAGGCTCAAAGACCGAGGTTTAGGTTGACCTGCTGAAAACGCGATGAATGTAGCAGAGGCCTTATTCTTGCGGCATGTCATGGCTAACCGGACTCTTCTTGGACCCTCAGGCGATCCACTAGCTTCAATCAAGCTCCTCCGATGAGGAATGCTTCGCTTTTGCGTTTGTACATTCGGCTGTGGTTCCTTGGGTCGCCAGGACCCTCCAGCAGCTGCGGCGCAGCCCAGCAGCAAGAAAGAGGCCAACCTGGTCGCAAGCAAGTATTCGGCGGACATGTCTGCTGATATTCAGCGGATCTCTAACTTCCTACCTTCTGCGCTGAGCCGGGCCAACCCAACGAACAGGATCCTTCACCAGCAGCTTCACCTCAGCAGGCGGCCAAGGCAAATCATTTGTAGCAGATTTCGGACCTGNCCCAACGAACAGGATCCTTCACCAGCAGCTTCACCTCAGCAGGCGGCCAAGGCAAATCATTTGTAGCAGATTTCGGACCTGCACCGTCTGCACGGTTGCTGGAGCAAGACTTGGCCGCTTTATGTTTCGGTGTACAGTAGTTTTACATCCATGCATTCATCCCTTGTCGTCATTGCCGGGGTTTCTACACATATGGTGTTGTCGATGACGGCTATGACGGGTGACCAAGACGAAGATGACTGTGAGTGCTGCACGTGAGCATGCTCATCTTTTCTTGATGCTAGTATGTATATCAAAGCAGCCGGTCGTCAATCGCTACAGTCCAAACCCGTCGTGCCATGAGTGGCATGAAGGAGTCCATGTGAAAGTGTGTTGTTTTCGGAGTGGCGTGTGTGTTGACAGCCGAAGCCCACCGAACATGAGAGATCTCTATAGAATCGTACAAGTCTGCTTTGGACGCCACTCCAGGATCTGCCGGCGGCAGCAGCTCCGAAGCAAGCAGCCACCANCGAACATGAGAGATCTCTATAGAATCGTACAAGTCTGCTTTGGACGCCACTCCAGGATCTGCCGGCGGCAGCAGCTCCGAAGCAAGCAGCCACCAATGCCAAGGCGCCTCATTTGTGGAAGTTAGATTTCAACATTCATGTCAAGCCTGTACCACTGTCAGGAGATTGCAACTGCCATTCTCGGCCACGTTCTGTGCTTGCTTGCATACGGGATTTGCATATGATCGAGCGTTGGCGTCTGTATTGCTGTTGTTCTTCTTGTGCTATACCTGTTCGTGATAACGATGGAGACGGACGAAGGCTCAAAGACCGAGGTTTAGATTAACCTGCTGAAAACGCGATGAATGTAGCAGAGGCCTTATTCTTGCGGCATGTCTTGGCCAAAAGGACGCTTCTTGGATCCTGAGGCAAACCGAATGAAAACCGCTAGATTCGAACAAGCTCCTGAATGCTTCGCCTTTCTTTTGTACATTCGGCTGTGGTTGCTCGGACCGCCAGGACCCTCCAGCAGCTGTGGCGCAGCCCTGCAGCAAGAAAGAGGCCAACCTGATCGCAAGCAAGTATTCAGCGGACATCTCTGCTGATATCCAACACACATTGGCCATGCCGGATCTCTAACTTCCTACCTTCTGCGCTGAGCGTCCCGTAGAACTAGTCCGGGCCAATCCCCCGAACAGGATCCTTCGCCAGCAGCTTCACCTCAGCAGGCGGCCAAGACAAACCATCTGTTGGATTGCTAATCTGCGCCTGCACCGTCGGCACGTTTGCTGAAGCAAGACTTGGCCGCAGTAAATGCTTATGTACATACGGATATACATGCAAGATGCTGTCGTTGTCATCATTAGGAGTGCACATATATCATTGCCGAAGACGATCACGACTAATCACCAATACCATGATCGCAATGCTGATGCTGACGATGGGCACTGCCCTAAGGCTCCATGTATTTGTATAGGTGTTTTAATAAAATTGAATAGGGTTTGGGGGTATATTATCGGTATATTATACTATACTGACTATACTGATATAATCAGCAACTTCCATTAATTGAATAGGGTTTGTCATTATATTATACTATACGTATATAATCAGGAACTCCCAAAATTATTCAGGCTCCTACATTTTTGAGGAACCCTTTTTTCAGGCCAATGTTTGTACTATGGCCTTCCGGTTCGTTCTCCTGACACTATCGGGGAGTTTCCGAAATTAGGGGTACCTTAGTTTGGGGTCCTTATATTCAGGATCCTACTAGTTAGGGAACGATAATAGTGTCCGCTACTTTCGGAAACTCCCACTTTGCAGCCTAAGACCCTAAGGCTCCACGTATCTTCAGGGGTTCCTTTAAGGGTTCCTATCAGGGTTCTATAAGGGCTTTAGGGCTTACTGACACGATCATGCCGAAGCAATCGTCCTGCGATCCCAGGCCCTTCATGGGGGTGACATGAAGGAAGTTGGCAGTTTTATGGTTTCGTTGTTTAGGGCTTCTTAGGGTATTTGGGGTTTAGGCTTTAGGGTATTTGGGCTTTAGGACAGTTCAGGGTCTAGGGATACTCGGGGTGTAGGGTTTGGGGCCGCGTTGATGGGTTCATGTGGGAGTTTCCGAAAATAGGGGACCCTAATATAGTACCCTAAATAGTAGGATCCTTATTATAAGGACCCCCAAATAAGGTACCCTAATTTTCGGAAACTCCCATGTGCCTTCGCAGGATCCTCCAGCAGCAGCTGTGATGCAGGCAACCACAGGGAAGACTCAGGCGCGCGTCGCAGTGTCGCGGTTAACAGTGAAGTCCAAAGTTCACAGTGCCTGATAGGCTCCAGCAGGCACCCATGTTGACAGCCGCAGAATCCCAAAGAACATTCCAGATGCATTTCTACTAAGAGTGCCCTCCACACTATTCCAACAGAGTCTTCCGAACAGGATCCTCGCACGGCAGCTTCTCCACAGCAGGTGGCAAAGGTGGGTCATGCTTGAATGGCAGATGCCAGACCCGTACATTCCACATCGTGTTTAACCAAAGCATGCATTCGTCAAGCCGTCACGCATTGCTGATGCTTAGGCAGTGAAGCATGTTCGTCCTTCAGTGCATCTTTGGACGTGCAGCATGCAATGAAAGAGTGAAGGTGCGTCTTTGCCTTTCATGGTTTATGGGCCCTGGTGCCAACAGGATCCTTCAGTCGCAGCTGCATTGCAGCCCAGCGCGACGAAAGAGGCCACAATTATGTGAGTGGTGTCCAGTGCTGCTGCTGCCGCCGCCGTAGGGACGCGGCATGTCTGCTGGAGACAGCCCCATGAGATTCTAAGGCCTTAGCGTGCCAGGTAAGCGTAACACTATTGCACGGACAGTATGCCTAACAGGATCCTCCACGCGCAGCTTCTCAGCAGCAAGCTGCCAAGGCGGATGTGTTAGGTTTGCGGAGATGTGCACTTGGCTGTGTAGTTGAAACAGTCTTCTTGGGTTGTACACGTTTGCGTACTGGCACCAATTGCTCTGTTTATTGTGTTTGTTCGAGTATTGTGCTGTCGATGACTCTGATCGCGGTGATGAAGATGATGGTGATCAGGATGATGATGCTGATGAGGATGATTATCACTCATGGCCATGATGATGGCGATGATGATGGTTTTTTGACTGTGAAAGTGATGTCAAGGATGATGGTAGACATCAATTGATGTTCATCCTTCTCACCACCAACAAAAGCCAAGTACCCACAAGTCCCTTGGTCCATCACAGCTGCGTTTCCGGCACTGAGCACACTTTACAGTGCATGCAGATAGACATGTGGGTGCTTCTCAAAATTAGGGTCCCTTTTTGGGTCCTTAATATATATATATATATATATAATGTGCATCTTTGTAATTAGGGTTTAGGGTTTAGGCTTCTGTAAGAGCAGCATGAAGATGGAAGGCACGTCTTTCATGGTTAATGGGCTCTTGTGCCAACAGGCTCCTGCACCAGCCGCAGCTGCATTGCAGCCCAGCACGAAGAAAGAGGCCGGCAATACGTGGTTTCCAGTGTTGCTGCTGCAGGGACACGGCATGTCTGCAGAAGGCAGTTGCATCGATATTGAAAGGCCATTGCGCCAGGTAGGTTTCGTAGCGCCATTCCGGCACGGTTTGTCTCACAGGGTCCTCCACATGCAGCTTCGCCGCAGCCTGCTGCCAAGGCGGATTGTTTCTGGAAAGCAGAAAGGTTCGGTCATGGCTATGTTTTTTTGCGGTTGTCAGTGTCTGTATGGTGTAGTCGATGACCATTATGATGATGTTTGCTGATCGTGAAGATGTTGGCGATGATAGCACACATGACATGCTGTTCAAGCTTTCTCACCGGCAACGAGATTGGGCGCGTCCCCAAGCGCATCATGCCTGTGTCACTATCACTGTAAACAAGTATCGGTTTTGACTTCGTCTTTCCAGCACCAATCAAACCGAAAGAAATGCGATCAGTGAGGTGTGTGACAGCGCCATCCACGAAGCAGGGCAGTGTTTGATGTCTTAGCAAGCATTCAGCTTTTGTACAGATCTGTTCTTACAGGTCTGGTCTGAATGCTACATATCGCTTTTCTGGCATGGTCTTCGGGGCAGGACGCACATAATTCTTCCACAAGGGGGGGTGGGGGTGAACCAAAGCAAGCACTCGTCAAGCCCCATGCCATGCTGATGCTTATAAGCAGTGAACCAGGTTCGACCTTCGTTTCATTAGTGTACATGCGGCAATAACAGTTTGAAGGCACGTCTGTGCTTTCATGGTTGATCGACTCCTGTCCCAACAGGATCCGGCACCAGCAGCAGCTGCATTGCCGCCCAGCACGAAGAAAGAGGCCGGCAATACGTGGTGTCCGGTGCTGCTGCTGCAGGGACACGGCATGTCTGCAGAAGGCAGCTGCATCGATATTGAAAGGCCAAAGCCTGTGCCAGGTAGGTTCGTAGCGCCATTCCGGCACGGTTTGTCTCACAGGGTCCTCCACATGCAGCTTCGCCGCAGCCTGCTGCCAAGGCGGATTGTTTCTAGAATGCGAAAACTTCGGTCATGGCTATGATTTTTGCGGTTGTCAGTGTCTGTATGGTGTAGTCGATGACCATTATGATGATGTTTGCTGCTCGTGAAGATGTTGGCGATGATAGCACACACGACATGCTGTTCAAGCTTTCTCACTGGCAAGGAAATTGGGTGCGTCCCTGTGCACATCATGCCTGTGTCACTATCACTGTAAACACGTATACGTTTTGGGGTTCTTGCTCCGACAGGATCCTCTATCGTCAACTGCCTTGCAGCCCAGCACCAATAAAACCAAAAGAAAGGCGATCAGTGTGGTGTGTGACAGCGCCATCCACGTAGCGGGGCAGTGTTTGATGTCTCAGCAAGCATTCAGCCTTTGTACAGATCTGCTCTTACATTTCTGGCATGGTCTTCGGGGCAGGATCCGCCGACAGCAGCTTCTCCACAGCGGCCGACAAAGGTGGATCATGATTGGATGGTAGATGCCAGACCCACATAATTCTTCCACAAGGGGGGCTGGGGGTGAACCAAAGCAAGCACTCGTCAAGCCCGCATGCCATGCTGATGCTCTAGCGGTGAACCATGTTCGACCTTCGTTTTATTTGTGTACATGCGGCACTAGCAGTTTGAAGGCACGCCTGTGCCTTGAATGGTCTATTTGGGCTCCTGCCGCATGCCATGCTGATGCTTATAAGCAGTGAACCAGGTTCGACCTTCGGTGCATCTTTGTACATGCAGCACTAACAGTTTGAAGGCACGTCTGTGCTTTCATGGTTGATCGACTCCTGTCCCAACAGGATCCTGCACCAGCAGCAGCTGCATTGCCGCCCAGCACGAAGAAAGAGGCCGGCATTACGTGGTGTCCAGTGCTGCTGCTGCAGGGACACGGCATGTCTGCATAACGCAGCTGCATCGATATTCTATAACCCCAAGGGTCCAAAGGACCCAATAATTAGGTACTCGGTTTTAGGATAGTAGTTAGTTATGTAGGTTAGGATTTTGGAGAGCCTATGATTATTGGGTACTTGGACCCTTGGGGTAAAGGCCCGAGCCCCTGCCAGTGGGGGCCAGGTGTTCTCCCGCAAATTGCCCTGTGCGTTTCGTAGCGCCATCCTGGATCAGTTTGCTTACCCAAAGAGTCCGATGTACCTTATGTGGTAGAATGTAGAGCTCCTATATTAGGAATTATTAGTATGATTTAGGGAAGTATCCCCCATAATCAAGAAGACTACATAGAACTCCCTGGGTCGGCAGGCTCCTCCACGTGCTGCTTCTCCGCAGCAGGCTGCCAAGGAGAATCAGTTTCCTAGAGACTCCATCTACCGTACCACTATGTCAATTATGGAATTAGGTCCACTAAAACCCTGATAAGGATGGTCTTTTGGGGCCTAATTCCATAAGTGGGTAGTATATATGGAGCCTTATTTACTAAACCCTATAGAACCCTTAATTAAAGGAACCCTTAAAGGAACCAGTTTTTTTGGAGCCTCTGGGTTTTGAACGGCAGAAGCACATTCAGTTTCCCTGGGCTTCAGTTACGCAGATCCCAGCTGTTGATGGTATAAACCCTGCATTTCCTTTACAGGGATATAAGGGTAACTTTAAGGGATTCTTTTGAGGGATCTATAGGGTTTTAGGGTTTAGGGTTTTGGGGTATAAGCCCTGCATTACCCATAACCTTAAAGACGAACCCTAAAAGGGTTTAAGGTTCATAGACCATATAGGGATTTATAGTATAAGGGTATAGGCCCATTTCTTTTAAGGGTCTTTTCGTCCTTAAGGAATAAGGAATATACCATAGATCCCATAGTCTAGGATCATGAAGGTAATGCAGGGTTTATATCATCAACCCTAAACCTTAAAGCCCTATACATCCCTTACAGGAACCCTTATAGATCCCTTTAAAGGATGTATATCATCAGCCGCAGGGCTCCACTTACCTCAATTCTGGTCCCTTTTTGGGGTACCCTAGATGTTAGGTGCCGTACTATATGTTAGGGACCCGAAAAGGGACCATAATGTTGACAACCACCTATATGGCTAATAACCTACTATATAGGGAACCGGAGCCCTCGGGCTTGACTGTTAGGGCTTAGGGTTTAGGGTTTAGGGTTTGGTGTGCAAGACACCCGCAACCCTTAACTGGTAAGCCCAAACCTTAGACCCTAACCCGAAACGCGACGCCCTAAACCCCAAAAACGCTATAATCGCTAGCCCCTGGATGCCAAGCAGGCTATAAGTCGGCCTGGTCTGGGGTTTAGGCTTTATAGGGGTTTAGAAGGATGGTTTAGGGTTTATAGGGTTTCTGGCTTTCGGGTTTAGGGGTTTAGGGTCTATAGGGCCCTGGGCTTCCAGGGTTTAGGGTTTAGGAGTTTCGGCTTTGAAGGTAAGTTTGGGGGCTTACCTTAACCCTGGAGAACCTACCTTTTTAGGGTTCCTTATTATGATTTCCTTATATAAGTCTTTAAAAAGGTAGGTTCTGCAGAGTTAAGGGAGGGTTTAGGGTAGCCCCCTCCGACTTGAAAAGTCTTCTTGAGCGCTCGGCCCTCTCCAAGCCCCAAAGTCCAATAGAGGGGCCTTAATAATTAGAATAGGGTCTTGGGGCCCATTATACAATAATTATAATAAGGACCACCCCCCAAAAAAAACAGTATAGGTAATTATTAAGGCCTCTACAGTAGACCTCTCATGCGCATATATTAAGGATTTGGGGCTCGAACAGCATACTATATATGACTAGGTTCCTGAGTAGTACCCTTTTGCCCTTTTTAGTTTGGGGTCTCCTTATTAAAACCGCATAGTAAGAAAATATTATAAAGGGGCTACTCAGGAACCTAGAAGACTTTCGGACGGTTTTGAGCCTGAGGGTCAGGATCCGAGTGCCACATGACCCCGTACTTTCCCAAATATTCTCCTACAAAGCTACCTAGAGTCTCCATTGTAGTCCCTTTTTCTGGTTAACCAATTTTATGGTTAGGATCTTATCATATAGTTTTTGGTTAAACCCTAAACCCTAAACCCCTAAACCCTAAAAGGAACTACAATGGAGACTACAAGGCTACTATCCCAGACCCATGGACCTACTTCAAAAAAATGGTCCCTCCGACACCCTGGGAGTTAGAGATGCGGGAAGTACATCGCAAGCTTGATTTTTTTTTTTGTGGGGGGTTGTGGTTCTTCTTCTTGTTGTTCTTGCTGCCAAGAGGATCCTCCAGTGGCAGCTGTGATGAAGCCAAGCACCAAGAAAGAGGCCAAGGGAGTTATGATTTAGGGCCTATAGGGTTTAAATGGGAGTTTCCGAGAATAGGGGACCCTAATATAGTACCCTAAATAGTAGGATCCTTCAGGTACCCCTAATTATCGGAAACTCCCATATAGTCATATAGTTTGTAAGGGTTTAGGAGCACATCCCAAATCTCTAAACTCACGCATTCTGATCTGCACGCCGCTCCGTACTGTTCAACGACGGTCTGCCTAGCATATGTGCCTTGACCATTCCGGGTCAGCTTGCGAAACAGGATCGTGAACCCTAAACCCTAAGGTTCCTACACGCTACTTACAACCTTGAAGCCTTAAACCCAAAACCCCACTACCCTAAACTCTAAACCCCGCAGCGAGAACAAAGAAACCTAAACCTTAAAGCCGTACTATAGAAGCCGTTTTAATTACCAATATTATTCTTAGGGCTCCCTCTTGTAGTTATACTATCATCTACCCAAAAGCCCTATTCTAATTATTTAGGCCCCTACATTATAGTCCCTATTATAGATCCCTTATCGACCCCTTTAAAGGAACCCTAGCCGCTACACCCCTATAAACCCTTACCAAACCCCCAAAGTAGATAAAATAATGGCCCAAAACCAATTAAAGGCTATTATTCTACATACTTTGGGGGTTCAGGTAGACCCCGAAGCCCTACACACGAAACCTTGAACCCTGCAAGCAGGATCCTCCAGCAGCAGGTTCTGCAGAGCAGGCAGCCAAGGCGCCAGACCATTGGTGTTCGAACTACCGTAAAACATAGTGATATGTGTATTCATACATATGCATATATGTATATGTATATACAAATATAAATAGCAATATAGTAAAAATTTGCATTTTCAACTTATATAAGCAACTCTGAGCATAGTATTCTGGACTTGAAGCCCTACTATTAAGAAACGTCTGCACGCCAAGTGAAGAAAGGCTGCACTGAGCACGCCGCTGCCAGGGAGGGGCACGGAAAGCCATACCTGACAGCACCGAAACGGTGAAGCTTTGGGTTGAGGGTTTAGGGTTTAGGGTTTAGGGCCCAATATGTGGAGGCTCTTTTGACCCAGCACATTGATTTAGTAGCACTTGTACACTTGCAAATTCTGCGAAGACTGACCGCAATCCATTTTGCCAATGCTACGCACCAAGTCAACAGATCATCTTGGAATTGACCCTTGTTTGACAGGTCACTCAGCCTGATGACATCAAGTCGATATTGGAGGAGCACGCCAAAGAGAAAGAGGTGGGCTGTGAGGTGTCGGGTTGTGTTTCGAGGTGCCTTTTCGTGGTCAGCTGTCTGGTCAGCTGTCGTAGAGTGTGTGGCGATCAGCATGCAGTCTAATGTAGAACCTGATTAAGAAACTTTGGGCCTTTACTAGGGTTCCTTATATGAATCCTACTATTTTGGTGTTCTAGGCCCAGGGTTTCTTAATCAGGTTCCTACATTAGTCTAGATGTGGTAGGTTTAAAGTTGTATTGGCGAATGTTGTCCGTGCCGGAGGGCTCGATTGGAAGTGGTGACATGTTAACATGTCGAATGTCGAACATGAAAAACCGCAAACCGCAACCCTGAATCCCAAACCCCGCCCTCAAATACAAGCCTAAAACCCTTAGACAGCCCTATAAGATCAATAAGACATCCATAAACAACCTCCCGAACCCCCTACTTAACCCCAAGCCCTAAACACGAACCCTAGACCCTTAACCCTAAACCCGAACCCTAAACCCTAAACTGTAAACACAAACCCTAAACCCTAAACTGTAAACCCGAACTAAACTCTAAACCCGTGGCAGAGAATCGACTATTTGGCGAAGGCCACGCAGCAGCAACACCAGAAGGAGAAGGCGGCCGCCCTCCAGGCCCCAGTTTCGTAAGGTTTAGGGGTTTAGGGTTTAGGGGTTCAGGGTTTCGAGTTTAGGGTTAGGGGTTTAGGGGTTTAGGGTTTAGAGTTTAGGGATTGGGGTTTAGGTGTTCAGGGTTTCGAGTTTAGGGATTGGGGTTTAGGGGTTTAGGGGTTTAGGGTTTGGAGTTTAGGGATTGGGCTTAGGGGTTTAGGGGTTTAGGGTTTAGAGTTTAGGGATTGGGGTTTAGGGGTTTAGGGGTTTAGGGTTCAGAGTTTATAGGGATTCGGGTTTAGGGTTTACGTGGCAGGGGTTTAGGGTTTAGGGGTTTAGGGTTTAGGGGTTCAGGGTTTAGAGTTTAGGGGTTCAGGGTTTAGGGTTTAGGGTGTGGGGTCGGAGGACTTAGTAAGTAGGTAATAGGTGGGATCAAAGTTGGAGTTATGGTACGTAGAACTCTGTAGCATATTTACTTACTGAGTCCCCCGGCACGCCAAGTAGGGCGTAGGGTGAGTATATACGCCAACATACTTAGTAATTGGTAGATTCTCACAGCTCCGGTTATAAATATGATGTCTTGTACGGTATACCCCAAAGCCCTGTTCTAATTATCAAGGCCTTATGTTAAAGGGCTTTCGGTCGAAGGTTTGTTATTAAGGTATGAGTTCGGGGTGGATCCTTTCCCAATCATGAATGATGAAAACACGACATTTTACTATTAATTGGTACTGGTACCCTAAACCCCAAACCCTGTTGGACACCCTTTAAGG
Organism: Symbiodinium sp. clade A Y106; assembly: GCA_003297005.1. NCBI lineage: Eukaryota > Dinophyceae > Suessiales > Symbiodiniaceae > Symbiodinium > Symbiodinium sp. clade A. Next base: position 35,116 of record BGNK01003511.1, read on the forward strand.
GACCCTTCTAGTAACCCTCATTTAAAGGAGCCCTTGAAGGTACTTAGGGCCCATTGAGGGGCGAGCAGTCGGGTTTCCGTTTGGAGCGGGAAAGGTTGGCGTTTGCGTCGGGGCGTGGACAGGTTTCGTTACTTTTGTGTGTGGGTTTAGGGTTTAGGGTTTCGTTTCTTTTGCGGGTGGGTGTAAGTGTTCTTCCCCTCTCCTGTCTTTCCCTTTTCTCTGTCTGTGGCTCTCTTTCTATCTCTGTCTTTATGTTTCGGTGTTTTATCCCAGCCCCACCTTTAAACCCCCAAGCCACACATTACGCAACCCAAAACGCGATATACCCGTGCGGTACAACTAAAATGGAGGCGCAGAAGCAGAGATGTCTCTCAAAGTCAGGAAGCAAAGGCCCTAACCATGACAACAAGGGCAACTATAGTCCTAAACCCCAAACCTTACTTTATATCACAGTAATATTCCCAAAGGGTCCAAGTAACCGTATAGTACACACTTTAGGGTGCTAAGTACCCACTATAATGGTACTTGGACCCTTTGGGATTAGTACCTAGGATCATTATGGTTTGGAGGCGCAGAAGCAGAGATATCTCGACATTCTCCAGGTCGAGAAGAAGGCCCATCTTCCAGTTCCTGACTCTAATTATAAGGCTCCATGGAGGGTCGGGGGACTTAGTAAGTAGGTAGTAAGTGTACCCTAAAAGGGACCCTAATTGGGGTTATGGTACTTATAAGTTATAAGTCCCTAAAATAACCAGTCACTAAGTCCCCCGACCCTCCAAGTACCCTAAAGGACCCAATAATTAGGCACTTGGGTTTAGGATAGTAGTTAAGTAGCTCAATATTTAAGAGAGTTTATGACTATTAGGTGCTTGGACCCTTAGGGCTATATAGTGGGTTCCTGTATAGGTACTTTAAGGCCGAAGTATATACTGCGCAGGCACAGCTTGCGCCTCAAAGGGCTTCCTGTATAGGTACTTTACGGCCGAAGTATATACTATACCCAGACCTTCCAAATCCCTGAAATTCAGGAATATACCTTAAATTATAGTAGGGCCCCTTATATGATTTAAGGTATATTCCTCAATTAAGGGATTTTGGAAGGTTTGGGTATAGATACATGCTACACCCTATGGCCCTTAACCTCATAAGAACCCTTAAAGTAACCCTTATCGAACCCTTGTAGGAACCCTTGTAGGCTCCCTTGCAGAACCCTTCAAGGAAGCCGTAAAGGATCCCAAGCACAGGTACATGAGCCTTAGGGTGAGGAAGTTTAAGGTTCGGTTTTCAGGGTTTTGGCATGGGGTGGGAGGTTTAGGCTTCATCATTAGGGTCTTAGGTTTTTTGGGTTTGGGGGTCGAGGTGAGGGCTTAAGAGCTAGGGGGCACTGGCTTTGGGCTTCGATTAGCACATGATTAGGTTTCTTGCGAGATTGAATCCGGTGTGCTTCCTTTAAGGACCAAGTTTGGCCTTTAATTTAAAGGCAGATTCCTCATACCGTTATACTACGTATGACACCCAGGTTTTAGGGTTATAGGTGCATTCTATTAGTATGACCCTAATGTGGTATCGATGCTTAAACTTGCAGTCCTTGTTGGGTTCATCTCGTCTTTGAGGCCACAGGACATCGAAGCCTGACTTGGTAAGTCGAGGCGGTGTCCAAAGAGGTTAGTGAAACCACATGCAATACTGTTGATGGACAAAATCCTGCATTACCCATTATAAGGAATATACCATAACATAATTCCCATAGTTTAGAGTCCTTAAGGTCATGCAGGATTTTGTCCATCAACAGTACCCCCAACCCTTTGATCCACCCTGCCAGATTTCTAAAACGCCCTGAAACGCAAACCATTAATACCCGAAACTTAGATCCCCAATACCTAACCTTTAAACTTTCTTGGGTTTTTATAGTTTAAGTAGGAATATGAAAGTTTAACCTTTTATTTCCCGGGCTTTTTGGGGAAGTAAGGAAACCTAAAACCCTAAACCCTTGATACCCTAAATCCATACGCCGCCGAAGGCTAAAGCGGATGAGCTTGCGAGAACGTTGGAGGCTGGTCCAGACCTTCCAATATTCCTTCATTGAGGAATTTAACATACCTTAAACTATGGCAGGGATCCTGCCATGACTGAAGGCACATTCCTTGGTTGAAGGATTTTGAAAGGTCTGGACATGTACCTGCTTGCAGCAAAGGTGGAGTTCATTTGGGTTTATAGTCTTTCGGGCTTACGGCACCCGATACCCCTGACTTAAGAAAAGGGGCTTAAGCTATCTAGATCTAGGGTATAGAACTTTATGATATTCCCTCATTGAGGGGTATTGGGTTCTCTGGGTACCAAGCGTTTGCATTGACATGGACAGCTGTAGAACTTAACAAAAAACTTTAGATGTACAACATGGGTCCTCCAAAGCATATAACCCGTACGGTTGAGGTTATAAATCCTGCGTGACCCATAATAAGGAATATACCATCATTCTCATAGTTTAGGGTCATTAAGGTAATGCAGGATTTGTCTCATCACCTTAAACCCTAAACCCTAAAGGCCTATAGGTCCCGTAAAGGAACCCCTTAAAGGTACCCTTGTAGATCCCTCTAAAGGAACCCCAGGATTTATATCATCAAACGTAGTACCCTGTGCTACATGCGTACATGGACCCGCAAACAAATCGGAGATTTGGCTTCCTTCTGGCTTGTTTTTTACATCACTTCTGAAAAAAGAGGCTTAGGGGCGGAGCAGGTAACCTTTAAGGGCTCCTTTAAGGGTTCCTTTAGGGTTTTAGAGTTTAGGGTTTAAGGCTCCTTACTGGTCGGGGCTGAGTAGGTAGTTAACCTTTAACCTTTTGGGCTCATATGATCCTACTATAATTCAAAAGGTTAGCCTTTTTTTGGGCTATGGAAGTATTAGAGTTCGGTTTTGTGGTTTCCCTAAGGGCCCAAGTAGTCCTTATTTATGATTTTTGAGGCCCAAAAAGTCTTAAAATAGGGAGAGGGCTGGGGTGTAGGATTCGCTGTTCACATCGACTCATGGTGCGTTCCGGACAAGCGTCTTGTATTTCTACCGGATCTTGCAGTATCCCTTTTTTCCGGAATCTCCCATTAGACCCTAAATGCCCATTATTTGGGGCCATATACCCCTAAACCCTAAACCCTAACCCTAAACCCTAAACCCTAAATTCCCACCCAGGCCTGCTTAGGCCGTACCCACCCTTTTTCTAGGGTGCCTGGACCCAGAGGACGTCCGGCAGTGATTGACACGATTACTTGGATGGACAATGGGTGGAGCCATTGGAGAGTGGTCAAATTCAGCCCCTAGGGCTGAGCCATGCCATTGGGCCACCTGGGTGGCGCCCATATTTTCAGAGGGGAATTCCCTCGNCCCCCTGCCCCCCCCTAGGAGGTTGCAACCTTGTGTCTAGACATGGACATGCCGCCCGCTCACACCCCTGGGAGTGTAGGGGCGCCATCCTACAAAGAAAATACTGCCGCTGCGCGGCGAGACGCCCTAAACCCTAAACCCTAAACCTAAACCCTAAACCCTAAACCCTAAACCCTAAACCCTAACCCTATCTGAGGGCACAAGGAGGGTCCTGGTCCTGGTAGGTACATGGAGCCTTGGAGGTCCTGGGTCTAGGACTCAGGGTTTAGGGTTTTAGGGTTCAGGGTTGAGGGTTCGGGGGTTTAGGGTTCAGGGTCTTGGGGTTTAGGGTTCAGGGTCTTGGGTTTTAGGGTTTAGGGTTTAGGGTCTGGGTCTAGGACTCAGGGTTTAGGGTTTTAGGGTTCAGGGTTGGGGATTCGTGGGTTCAGGGTTCAGGGTCTTGGGATTTAAGGTTTAATGGGTTTAGGGTCTGCCTTTACCAGGAATAACCTACCTTTTTCAGGACTCATATAAGGAAATCATAACAAGGAACCCTGAAAAGGTAGGTTATTCAGGGCTAAGGTGGGTCTGGGACTCAGGGTTGTGGGCTTTTGGCCTTTGACCCGAGCCCCTCCATGGCCGTGAGGCGAAGGAGAGGGAGCACTTTCGAGAAATGGAGGTCCAAGCTGGGCAGACAGAAGACCCTAACGCTTTAGGGTTTAGGGTTTGGACCCTTGAACCCTAAACCCAAACTTTCGGGGCGTTGCAGTTTAGGGTTCGTAGGAGCATGTACTTCGGCCCTTACCAAAGTACCCGTATGGGACTTTGCGGGCAAAGTATAAGCTTAGGTACTAGGTTCCTGAGTAGTGCCCTTTTGCCCTTTTTGGTTTAGGCTCCGCTTATCAAAACCGAGTATTAGGAAAAGGGGTACCCTTACTATAAAGGGGCTACTCAGGAACCTGGGGTACATGGACAAGGGCGTAGAAGGGTTCGGGGCGTTGAGACTTCAATGGTTAGGGCCTCGCCGCTAAACCCTAGACCCCTGGGCTAATGTATGGGTGGTTGTCAAAATTATGGTCCCGTTTTGGGTCCCTAAATAATAGGTGCCCTATTATATTAAGGATCCAAAAGGGGAGCATACTTTTGACAAGCACCCATATCTATATGATGAACATTATTCGACTGTTACTGAGTGGGGGCAGTACCCAACCTAAACCGTACCTTCAGAGTGCCCAAACCCTAAGGGTCCAAGTACCTAATAATCATATACTCTCCAAAATCCTAACCTACATAACTACTATCCTAAACCCGGGTACTTAATTATTGGGTCCTTTGGACCCTTGGGGAAGGGTACTCAACCCCTGAGTATTCAAGACTCATCCCCTGCGCGACCTGGAACTTAAACCTTCAATCCAAACCTGAAACCCAAAGAACCCCAAACCCTACTTCCTAAGGGTTTAGGGTTTAGGGTGCAAACGTAACCTACCCTTTTTAAGGACTTATATAAGGAAGTCATAATAAGGAGCCCTAAAAAGGTAGGTTCCGTAGGGTCCAGGTACTTCCTAAGCATCTGCAAAAGCCTAACACGCCAAAGGCTTTCTATATTAGCACTGTACCGTTTCAGTTTCTCGTGTCTGACTCGATAACTCGAGCTTAAAGCGCCTCTACCCAGAGATCCCAATACCCTTAATTAAGGAATATCCCTTAAATCATAATATTAAGGCGTCTATAATTTAAGGGAAATTTCTTAATTAAGGGGTATTGGGTTCTCTGGGTAAGGGAACCTTTCAGGTCAAAACATGTACTTAATTTAAGGGAAATTTCTTAATTAAGGGGTATTGGGTTCTCTGGGTAAGGGAACCTTTCAGGTCAAAACATGTACTAGACCACATAGGTGCGGCCCCCTAGAGGAAAGACCACTAAGCGCTCCATAAACCCTAAACCGCTTCAACCCTCTACACCGTGAACCCTATAGAACCCTCTACAGTCCTGATATGGGTAGCTCTCTAAAGCACGGCACCCTTATGCAAAGGACCCTAAACGGGACCCTAATTTAAAGAACACCCTTATGGAAACCCATTAAAGAAACCCTTGTAGATCCTGTTAAGGAACCGGGGACCCTAAAATTCCTCTGACTCCCCGGCAGGGCTTGCGCCAGATGCATCAGAAGGCTGCAGCAGCGGCCCAACAGGTTCCGGAGACGAAACAACGGCTTACCCATAGGCTGCACAGTAGTCCTTTTTGGGGTTCATACTGTTGATCGGCAAAATCCTGCATGACCTTAAGGACTCTAAACTGTGGGAATTATGGTATATTCCTTATATTGGGTAATGCAGGATTTTGTCCATCAACAGTATTTAGAATCCTACAATGTAATCCCAAAAAGGAACTACTATGGAGCCTATGGGTAGTGTTTAGGGCTCCTTTAATTAAGGATATAGTAGGGGTTTAGGAAAAGTGTTTGGGGTATAGGGTTTAGGGTAATTGGGTTTGGGGCAATTATAGCGTTTAGAGTTTAGGGCTTCAGGGTTATCAGGCTTTAATTAGGGCATTCAGGGTTTAGGACGGCCCAAATACCATCATGGTCCTCAGTAGAGGATATTTCGGGTGTAACTAACTGAAAGCCCAGAAACTCTCATTAAGCCCTATATCCTAATTTTTACGGTTTTGGTGTTCAGGAGTTTTGGGGTTTAGGAGTTTAGGGTTTGACCACAAGCTTGAACCCTAAACCCCAAGCCCCAAACTTCCCAAACCCTAAGCCCTAAACCCTTTTCCCAAACCCTTACTATATCCTTAAAGGAGCCCTAAACCCTAAGCCTTAAATCCTTTTCCTAAGCCCCTACTATATCCTTAAAGGAACCCTAAACCCTAAAGCCCTAAGTCTACGGAAGGCAGCCGTGGCAGAGCACCAGGAAGCTTTGTCGAAAGCCCTGGAGGTGCCAGAGAGCCAATGTGTCCCTTAAGGATTGCTGTTTAGGGTTTAGGGCTTTGCTTTCTGCATAGTTTAATATCGGGGTCTTAATCATTACCAACACAAGAAAAGGAAAAAGTATATTAGGCCCCAAAACCCTATTCTAATTCAGGCCCCTATATTAGTTTAGGGGTTTGGGCTTTATGGCTGTGTTAAGAATCTCAAACTGCAAAGGGCCTTTTATTCATTTCGCTTAAAGTCGAGTTCATTTGTTGATTGAGGCGTAGTGGGTTTCGTTGGGCGCTTATTTGTATGTCTCCACTGGTTTCCATGTTTAGGGGAAGCGCTTTGGTCAGGTTTTCCTGCTTGGGATTGCGATATGGGTGGTTGTCAAAATTAGGGTCCCTTTTTGGGTACCCTAAATATTAGGTGCCGTACTATATTAAGGACCCAAAAAGGGACCATTATTTTGACTATCACCCATATACGTAGTTCGTGCATGGTCTCAGACGGTCCACCACAATTGAGCAGACACCCCCTCAGAGTGCAGCATAGCTCGGGTCTTTGGGAGGGCCGAATCCACCCTAAACCCTACTTGGAGGATCGTGGGACTTAGTAAGTAAGGTTATAAGTACTTTATAGTTACCTTATTTGTAACTTTAGTTACTAAGTCCCATGATCCTCCAAGTAGACCCTAAACCCTATATCCTTATTTGTAACTTTAGTTACTAAGTGCTATGATCCTTTAAGGCAACCCTAAACCGACTGCCTTGGTATTTTGCGTTTCGGCTTGGGGTCTGGTGAACTGATCAGGGGCCTCGCAAAAGACCCACTCAATGTCAAAGGACTGTGGAAGTTTCTAACTTGGGGTTCTTGTTAAGGGATGTACTTTTTGAAGTTACCATAATAGGGATCTATAGTAAATGATTAATTTATGGTTCCTTCCTATGGTAAACAACCCTAAACCCTAAGCCCCTAAACCCTAGACCCTAAATCCGTGATCATAGGGACCCTTAGGGGGGAGGGGGGTAGGGGCCTATACTTCCTTAATTTGGCCTTCTTTTGTCCTTCTATGGATATTAAGGCCCCCTACCCCAACCCCCCCTCCTACCCCCCTAAGGGTCCCTATGAGTTAAACAAGAACCCAGTGTAGGCTTTCACAAGCACCATCTTCACCTGCCCCAGACACGAAATCCCTGAACATTCAACCCCCAAAATGGGAGTTTCCGACACTTAAGGGTAGCTTATTTTGGTGTCCTTTAAGGGTTCCTTTAAGGGTTCCTATCAGGGCTTAGGGTGTAGGGTGCCTTATTTTGGGGGTCCTGATAATCAGTAGAGTACTATATGGGAGTTTCCGAGAATAGGGGACCCTAATATAGTACCCTAAATAGTAGGATCCTTAATATAAGGACCCCACAATAAGGCACCCCCAATTTTCGGAAACTCCCATATTAGGGTCCCCTATCTTCGGAAACGCCCGCATCCCCATGACCCTGAAAAAGCCCTGAACCCTCTTGTCGGCGCACCCTAACCTTCCAAAATCCCTTAATTAAGGAATATTAGGGATCCAAATCCCTTAATTAAGGAATATACCTTAAATGATAGTAGGATCCCTAATCTGAGTTAAGGTATATTCCTTAATTAAGGGATTTTGGAAGGTTTGGGCTTGAAAGGTAGGTTACCCTAGGGATCAAAATAGCCCAAAAGCCTTATGTAGTCTGGTCTTTGGGCCCAGAAGCCTTAATATCTGAGTCCTTAGATCCCTAGGGTTATATGGGATTGTGGCAAACCTTCTTTCACCCAGACCTTCCAAAATCCCTTAATTAAGGAATATGCCTTAAATCTTATTAAGGGTCCTACTAGAATCTAGGGCATATTCCTTAATTAAGGGATTTTGGAAGGTCTTGGCTCTTTCAGTTGAACCAATCACATCTCCGGGATCCTTCCCCCTAGGCTTCGAAGCTGTCAATTACTGGGCAAGCGGGGTTCCAAGACATGGCTGTGGAGCCCTTGACCCAGATATTAGGGATCCTACTATAATTTAAGGTATATTCCTTAATTAAAGGATTTTGGAAGGTCTGGGCGGGTTCAGGGTTTAGTGTTCAGGAGTTTTTTGGTCTTAATTCCTGAACTCTGTACCTCCCTGCAAGCCCAATACCCCAAGGCTCCATGTACCCATATAGTATATATACTTGGGCCTCAAAGTACCTAGATAGGGACTCCTTTAAGGCTTAAGTATCTACTATAAGGGTACATGGAGCCTTTGGGATAGTCTGCAAGTTGTGATCCCTAACCCAGAGACTCTAAGGACGAATCTGTCTTGTTTTTTGGGACCAAAGACCACGGCATTCAAGTCTTTGGGGCCTTAGGGTGAACCCCTAAACCCTACCCGGACCCCAAAACTATGTAGAATAGTCGCCCTTTATAGGTTTTGGGCCATGATTTTACCTACTTTTCGGGGTTAGGTAGGCTCGAAAAGCTGTCTTCGACGTAGGAGAAGGACCGGGAGCACGCTGCAGCTATCGAGGCCGCTGAGCGGTGGGGTCCGAGCTCAGGGGTTCTTGGTATAGGACTTTGGGATAATGGCTTAGGGTTTACGGTTTTAGGGTTTAGGGGCGTAGGGTTTAGGGGTTTATCGGGGTTCAGGGGCTTAGGGTTTAGGGGTTTAGGGGGTTTAGGGGCTTTGGGTTTAGCGGTTGAGGGGTTTAGGGTTTAAGGGTTTTGGGTTTGGGGCTTAGGCAGTTAAATAAAATACAAATTGAAAATAAAAATTTACAAAATTCATGGGATCGTTGATATTTTTTCGCTTACTTGGGCCTGAGGATCTTTCTGCGAAGGTTGTTTTCAGAGGCTTCAAAGGCCAAGGAACCTAGATTGATGAATATGCCTTACCTGTAGCCGAAAAGACCTACCTTTTTAGGGTTCCTTATTATGGCTGCTATATATATTTCTTTAAAAAAGGAGGTCTTTTCGGCTACAGGTAAACCAGAATGAGAGGCCATTAATTAAGAGCTCACGCTGTATTCTTCAATTTAGCGGGGTTGGGCTCTCTCAGGGTTTCCCAGCTTTGATTACCCCAAGGCCCAGTAGTACAGCTGCAGGTCCCACAGTCCATACTCTGAACTGTTTGTGGCACCTACAACACTTGGACCCTTAGGGTGTTAGGGTACATAATTAAACGCCCCCCTAAATACCGTAAACCCTTAAACCCACCGGTAAAGGCCCGAGCTCCTTATGCCCACCCTAATCCCTGAGCCCAGAGCCTAGTCTTTAAACTACCATGGAGTCAGTCTTTAGACAGCAAGATCCGATGCTGTATCTAAGATTTGGACTGAATCACCCGATTTTCAGGGACACCCAAATTACGTGTAGTGTGAGAAGTGTTCATGTAGGCCTCGACTTTTGGAATATCACTTGAGGAAACTTTAGGTGTTGTTTCGTTTCCGTGGTCTTTCTTGATGCAATTTTTCATAAAATCCAAATGACCAGTACGGGACCTATGCCCTTGTACTATGAACCCCTGTGTATAGTATATGAACCTGAAACCCGTTCAACTTTCATTTCGTTCTTCAGGTACCCCAAACCCCAAGCCCAAAAGTCCTAAAACTTTTTTCATTCCTGTAGAAGCCTTTATGGGAACCCCTTTGACCATAGAATCTTGGGTGTTCGGACTGCCCTGAAGCTGGAAAGACGAAGTGGCAATCACAGACCTCCTCCCATCTCAGCTCCATCGTAGCCGACGCGAAGACGGGCGTTTGGCATGGGTAGTCGACCAATTTCAGCGTGTTTCGTATTGCTACTCTAGTCTCCTGCCTTTCAATGTCGAACTCCGGCCAGGTTGCATGACTCGCAAGTCACTTATTGTCGCAGTTCACATCAAAGCCAAACACGGACTGCTTAAGTGGAGCCACAGTATGCAGAATGAAGCCAAAAATGAACCAGACACAACACGTGAGAATTGCATGGTCCGCATGTTGTGATGGCGCGGCCGGACGTTGCCACCTTTGTGCGCGAGATCGCTCAGCTGGCCGCGATCGTCCGCGCGAACACCAGAGCATGCAATAGCCCGCAAGCTTGATGTGTCACCTAGACCCTTAAATTCAATAGTTAGGCAGCTTACCTTAGTATCTTCATACAGGTTCGAAGCCAAAAAATAAGTCTTCCAAAAAATGATACTACATTGAAGGGTCTATAGGTATGGCTTCTGGTCCCAAGAGCCCATAATATAGGGGCCTTGATTATTAGAATAGGGTTTTGGGGAGCACTATAGTACAGTATAGTTGTAACCAGGAACATTAGGGAATCCCAACAGTCTAAAACCTGGAGTACTTGCAGCCTTGACTTTTGATTTGCCAGAGCTTAACCTCTGACCACTCCCACTTGTTGGCTTTGCAGTCGAATTTCTATTGACAGGAGTTCGGGGACGGGGAGGGTGTAGTAATCTAGTGTAGCATAGTATCGTATAGCCCTAAACCTTAAACCCTAAACCCTAAACCTTAAACCCTAAACCCTAAACCTTAAACCCTAAACCCTAAACCCTGGAAGCACAGGAATTTGCACGACTACCTGCAACCCGCCGGCCGTCTCGCGCCGCACTACGGTTGATGGACAAAATCCTGCATGACCCTAAGGACCCTAAACTATGGGAATTATGTTATATTCCTTATAATGGGTAATGCAGGATTTTGTCCATCAACAGTAGTTGTACTGGCAAACCCAGACCTTCCAAAATCCCTTCATGGAGGCTACGTTCCTGAGTAGTACCCTTTTGCCCTTTTTAGTTTGGGTTCTCCTTATTAAAACCGAATAGTAAGAAAAAGGGTACCCTACTTATTACAAAGGGGCTACTCAGGAACCTAGGAGGAATATGCCTTAAAATATAGTTGGACCCTTAATAAGATTTAAGGCACATTCCTTAACTAAGGGATTTTGGAAGGTCTGGGAACCCCAAACCCTAAACCCCTAAACCCTAAAGCCTTAAGCAGGCCATGCAACGGCAGCACGACGATGCCAAGAACACGGCCTCAGAGGCACAGGGTTCAGCAACGGACCTTATTCCTTTTTCTACTGATTGATGCTTAAAAGTCTACTAGAGGTGACCATGTGTTTGGAATAGAATAGCGATCCACTCTCCCACTTGCCCTTAAGCACCAGTACGTCTTTGTTTCCGATGTCCTTCAAGTGCAAGCAGCAGAATCTGCGGGAAGTTGGGTTTCCTTCTTGAGGTCCGCCCCCAAAAAGAAGGACTTAGCGGCTGAGCAGGCAACCTTTACCCTTTTGGGGCTCATAATTATATGTCTAGTATCTAGTATAATTCAAAAGGGTTAACCTTGTTCGGGCTAAGGTACTCAGCCCCCAAAACTGGATGATCCAGGAGCAGATCGGGGAGGTATCGGTAACGATGAGTACGTTAGTTCTTAGGTCACTAGACAATGGCCCTGTCAAGACATTCGTTATGTTTCTGACCAAATCCAGCGTCTGGTATCTGAGTTGCGAAGGTTTTGGAGGTTAGGGCGTTGAGGCTTCGGGGCTTAAGCGAAACATAGGCTTAAGCAGAGCCGCACATACAACTTTAAAGGACCAAATGCCCCCTGAAAAGGGGGGGCCTATGAATCCATATGTGGCAGTTGAAACCTCAGACCCGTTTAGGGTTCATTTCGTCCCTGAGGTGCTTACACTAAACCCTAGCCTACAGTAGAAGCCCAAAAGTTGGAAACCCAATAGCCTCAATCCTTAAGAGTAACGTATAGGGAACCCCAGCACTATTTGGCCTTAATCCGGTTTCCAACTTTATGGGGTTTACTGTAGTAGCTGAGTGGATACACTTTAAATTTTTTTGGGATACTATTACCCACTTTTGAAACCGAAAGTGTACACTTGTTGGGGCTTATGAACTCAGCAGCTGCGCTAGGTTGCTTCGCCCCAAGATGTCGAGTGCTGCAAACTCCAAGAAAAGGGACTTCAGTCTTTCAGAGCCACTTGTCAAACCCAGAGACTTCAAGACCCCTGCATTAAGGAATATTCCTTAATTAAGGAATATTGGAGCCTCTGGGAATGAGGTTCCCTTTTAGGGCCTAGGGTTTACTGTCCTATTCAATTATAAGGGTGCCGTACTTCCTATTCTTTATTCTCGGGGACCCCAGACGGTCCATATATACTACCATTATGCAATTAGGTCCCAAAAGACCATCCCTATTATGGTTTTGGGGACCTACTTCATTTTCGGGGACCCTAAAACCCTAAACCGCGGGACCTAAAGCAATACGAAAGTCTGCGCCGCAGGAGAAGGAAAAGGAGCGCGCAGCGTTTGAAGAGGCATTTGGGAAGACCTTAAGGACCAGAAGAACCCTAAAAGGGTTTAGGGTTTAGGGGTTAGGGGTTCAGGGTTTCAGGGTTTCAGGGTTTCGGTGTGGGTCCAAACACCATATAGGATTTCATAGTATAGGGGTAAGGGCTCCTACTTTCGAAGGGTCATTTGGTCCTTGGGTTTAAGGGTTCCTTTAGGGTTTCTAAAGGGTTCCTGAAAGGGTTCTATAAGGGATCTATATAGGGGTTTAGAGTTTAGGGGCTAAAGTACTAGGTAGGCCTTGGGGAGATTTTATATGTTCCCTTGCGGGGCCTAAGAAGATCTTATTTGTGAGTACTTTTTCAATTGCATCAAAGGCCAACCTAGAACACCATATAGTATTTCATAGTATAAGGGTACAGTTCTGCTACTTTTCGTAAGGGGTCATTTGGCCCTTAAGGAACGGGAAGGAGCCGGGTCTGAGGATGTCAGGGTGAAAGAGTCGGCAGCTGTTTCCCAGAGGGTCCAAGTACCCCGTATTATCAAAAACCATAAATGACTTAGTAGGTGAGTGGATACACTTTACACTTGTTGGGGATACTATTACCCACTTTAAAACTGAAAGTGTACACTTTTTGGGGCTTATGAACTCAGCAACTAAGATGAGGAGTACTTGGACCCTTAGGGTTTCAAGTTTGCTGGCATGGCTCTCCCGTAAAAAAGCATCCTCACAAAGACGGCTCCCCTAAATCCTAAACCCCTAAGCCCTAGACCCCTCAACCCGTCAACCCTAAACCCTAAACCTCTCAACCCTAAGCCCTAACCTTAACCCTCTAAACCCTAAATCCTAAAGACGGCTCCGGTTCTTCACTTTCGGACGTCTCCTTGCCTGATTCTGATGCATCCGATTTAGAGAGCTACCCGGAAACCTGGGAGTCGAGATGCTGGCCTCTAAATCGTTCGTCATACGCGGGTATAGGGGCGAAAGACTAACCGAACCATCTAGTAGCTGGTTCCCTCCGAAGTTTCCCTCAGGATAGCTAGAGTTGAACAGTGTTATCAGGTAAAGCGAATGATTAGAGGAATCGGGGACGCGTTGTTTTCGACCTATTGTCTTTTACTGTAGGGGCCTCAATAATCACCAATACTATTCTGGGGGTTCCTTATTATAACTATAGTATAATGGCCCCAAAACCCTAGTCTAATTATATTTCAAGGCCCCTATATTACATTCCTGAGGGCCTGTGTATGTTGGTCTAGCGCGGCAGTGCTTAGGTTACTACGGTTGGTGATATAAATCCTGCATTACCTTGATGACTCTGGACTATGGTAATTATGGTATATTCCTTTTTATGGGTATGTATGTATATATATATATATATATATATATCATCAGCTGTAGGACCAAAAGACAGTAACTGCGAGGCATCTGGGCTACTCGGGGTAAACAACTACCTTGCCAGGCGAAGCAACAGCAAGAGCAAGCGAAGAGAGAAGCATTGGAGGCATTAGATTGGCCAGAATGGCTACCCAGAGATCCCAATACCCCTTAATAAAGGAATATACCTTAAACCATAAGATTAAGGCCCCTAGAATTGAGGGTATATTTCCTAATTAAGGGAGATTGGGATTTCCGGTTCGAAGTCCAGCTTCCTTTTTCGATAGGCTACCCGCTGTGGACCCGATACATACGGTTGATGGACAAAATCCTGCATGACCTTAAGGACCCTAAACTATGGGAATTATGGTATATTCCTTATAATGGGTAATGCAGGATTTTGTCCATCAGCAGTAAGTTCTTGTAAACCCACATGGGAGTTTCCGAAAATTGGGGGTACCTTATTTGGGTGTCCTTATAATATGGATCCTACTATCTAGGGTACTGTATTAGGGTCCCCTATGTTCGGAAACTCCCACATGGCATGATATCCCACGGTATATAGGAGATACAGGTCATCAACATGTCTTCTGATGATGGCTGGCATCAGAGCTTGGCGTAAGAATCGGATGGTTGCATCTTTATCGGTGATAGAGGTTCGTACCTGTTCGTTTGGGGGCTAGGTTGTAGATTGTCGGTGATAGGCGGCCCATGATATGGGCTGCATACGGTTTAGGGCTTTGGGTTTGGGGTGTAGGGTTGACGGCATGTAGCGTTGTGGTATTTATAGGTTTTAGTGTGTTTGGGTGACGCCAGGCGACGGGGTTGTAGGGCTGCGAGTGGATTGCACACTGCAGACATGAGCTGAACCTAGTATCGCACAAATAAGCGTGATTCCCTATCAAAGATCTAGTCTGGGTCTAGGTTCGTGAAGTTTCTGCATCCAAGCCCAAACATCCAAAGTAGCCAGCGACAAGGTATTTGGGCTTAGGATGGTAGGAATGCAAGCAGGTAACCCTAAACCGTAAACTCCTAGTCATTAAACCCCTTATGCTTATGCCCCTGCACCCTAAGCCCTAAAGCTGCTGGTGTTTGGCCGGAGTCTTGGGTGTGAGGGTGTAGCCCTAAGGCTCCACGTACCCAAATAGTACATCGTCCCTATTTCAGTACTTTAGGGCCAAAAGTATATACTGTTTGGGCACATGGGAGTTTCCGAAAATGAGGGGTACCTTATTTTGGGGTCCTTATAATAAGGATCCTATTATTTAGGGTACTATATTAGGGTCCCCTATTTTCGGAAACTCCCACATGGACCCTTAGGGTAGGTCAGCCGTGGGGTCCCGGGGTCTTCGGGAGTCTTTCACATGTAGGGCTCGACATGGTTCCACCAGGATCACTCTGACAAGGCTTTAAAGGTTGCCTTAAAGGCTTAGTATACAGGCTTCCTATAAGGCGTTGCTGTAAGGGTCAGGCAGTTGAAGGTTCAAGAGACTTGCCAAGTAGATTATGAGCATGGTTACGAGTAGGCCCCCCAAGTTCGGATTATCCTGCTTACTTTGACTCGGTGTCCTTCCAGCAGCCAACCCTCCCATCAGCATTTGGCTTCGAAACACACTGCACAGAGCATGCTCAAGGCAGGTGGTGTACTCATTCAAGACCACCGAAGCCAATACCTTGCACCTTCAAATACCCTAGGGCTCCAGTTACCTAAATAGTAGGTTACTAACCATATATTATACACCCCAGTAACCTACTATTTAGGTAACTGGAGCCCTTTGGATATACAAGAAACGCAGACCGTACCAACCTGCAGTAGCTCGGGTGCAGACCTGTCTGGGAAACCAAGCGATTAAGTGGATCATCATAACCGAAAAATAGCGGCACCCGTTTACGGTTCAGAAAGTTTTGGGCTTTTGGGGTCTACTGCACTTGACCAGAGTAATGTTGAAACGTGACATGAAGCAATCTCCGGCAGCGCATCGATCCTGCTTTTGGAGGTGTGTATATATATATGTATGTATATATATATATACATGTAAATAAATAAATAAATATATATATATATATAGATACATATATATATGCACATATATATATATATGTATTTATAGAGATACATATATATATATACATACATACATATACATATACATATATATATATATATATATATATGTATATGTATATGTATATGTATATGTATATGTATATGTATATGTATATGTATATGTATATGTACATGTACATGTACATGTATATGTATATGTGTATATATATATATACATATTGGTCTGTCTCGGCACCCACAAAATTTACAGTAACCCCTATCGCAACCCTTCAAAAGCCACTCCGGGCAGGCTCAAGACGCGAAGCACTTGCAGGATATGAAGGCGAGGCTCTGGTTCGGGTTTATTATAGGGACCCTTGAAGGGGGGGGCAGCAGGAGGGGTTTAGGGGGCCACCCTAAACCCTAAACCCGTTAATAAGGACTTAATTAAAGGCTTATTTAAGGAAGTACGCTCTGGTTCGGGCTTAGGGCGTCGGGTTTCAAGGTAGTTTGTGAGGGTTGCCTTGAGGGTCCTAAACCCTATAAACCCTAAACACAAAACCCTAAACCCTAGGCCTTAAACCGTGGGTTTCTTAAGGTACTTCGGGCTCTGAGTCTGAGGCTCTTGTCGGGTTTAGGGCTTAGGGCTTGGGGGTTTAAGGTAGTCGAGGGTTGAGGTTTAGGGTTTGGGGTTTAGGGTTTTAGGGTTTAGGGTTTTGGGGTTTAGGGTTCAGGGTTTAGGGTTTAGAGTTTTAGAGTTTAGGCTTCAGAGTTTAGGGTTTAGGGTTTTAGGGCTTAGGGTTCAGGGTTTAGGGTTTAGGTGCTCTGCATCCTCAGAGCATTTTGTAAATTCAGCCTCGTATGCTGAGAGCTCCCTATCCAAGCGGGTCCCAGGTAGCAAGGTACCCTCAAACAGAGCCCTTAGGGTCGTTAATAGTGGGTATTTAAGGGATGTTAGAGGGTAGTTGGGGGGCCTAGGTTGAGGCCTTATGTTAGGTTGCTGGAGGAATCCTTGCATTACACTTAAGAGCCCTCAAGTATACCTGTAGCCCGAAACTCTTATGATCGCCCAGTTTTGCAGTGTAACGCTTGAACCTGTACGGTTTTGGGAGCCGCAGTATTGGATTCTAGGTTCCTGAGTAGTACCCTTTTGCCCTTTTTAGTGGGGTCTCCTTATTAAAACCGAATAGTAAGAAAAAGGGTACCCTTATTATAAAGGGGCTACTCAGGAACCTAGGATTTACAGGGTGGCACAGGAATCCTGGAGGCTGTGAAATCGACGCCTACCTTAAGGACCAAATAGCCCTTAAAAGTAGGGACCCTATGCCCCTAGACTGTGAATCTTACATATATATATATATATATATGTATATATGTATATGGTATATGAACCTAAAATCCTTTTGGGGTTCATTCCGTCTTTAAGGTAGCATTCCTCCACATAAGCTCTCCAAAGCCAGCGACGAGCGTGTACTACATAAAACCAACTGCAAAATCTGAAAGTTAGAAGCCTTTCCAGAACTGCATAAGCCCTCAGTCCCCAACGACCTCCCCGTCGCAAGAAGTGTTGTGTAGAGGGTGATAAGTGCAACATCTGTACAGTAACCTGAAACCGCAACCCCCAGACCCTCGCGCTAACACTAAATGCTAAGCATTTCAAGCCTGCAGGTTTAAAACTACAACACCGTTTCGAGTGTTTCTGTTCAAAAAGCGATTTTCAAGTGAAGATGCATGGATATGCCCAGCAAAGAGAAACAGGGGAGGGCTCGGCTCCCAAATTCTAGCGTTTCGATGTTCCGTCCATCGCATCTTATGAGCATTAGCAGAGTTGGTTTCATGCCATAAGACTGTGTGGGTCATTAGAATGCATGAAACATGCAAGGTGAGAAATAGCACATGTCTTAGTCAAGCAATGTCCGGTTCCCGAGTGGTTCTGGGATTCGCCATACTGTCCTGGACATCTTGGATTGCCGCGGATTTATTTGTTTCAGGCTTTCCAGCCGGTCGTCCTAGTAGGCTGCGCCGGGAACATGTCCGGCAGCTGTCCGGAAGACGAATGTCTGTGCCTGGCTGCAAATCTGGAGATTGCATCCACAAGAGGCCCATAGGTGCAATGACATCAGGTAGTCAGTTGAGTTGTTTTGGGCTGAACTCCGACCAGCGGGATGTGCTGATGGATTCGCGAGCAGTTGTGACAATCTCAGCAGGCAGATGCCAGACATGTGCAGTGAAATCAGACGGTCAGCTGGTCTGCTTTGGTTACAATGGCGACGGACAGTGCGATCCGCCGGCGGATTTGCGAGCAGTTGTGGCAGTCTCAGAAGGAGGTTACCACACGTGTGCAATGAGATCAGATGGTCCGTTGGTCTGCTTTGGATGGAACCATCATGGACAATGTAATGTTCCGAGGGATTTGGGAGCAGTTGTCGCAGTCTCAGCAGGCGAGTATCACACGTGTGCAATGATATCCAATGGTCAGTTGGTCTGCTTTGGAGACAACACCTACGGGCAATGCGATGTGCCGACCGGTTTGGGAGCAGTGGTGGCAGTCTCAACAGGCATCAAACACACTTGTGCAGTGAGATCGGACGGTCAGTTGGTCTGCTTTGGATGGAATGAAAAAGGACAAAGCGATGNTCAACAGGCATCAAACACACTTGTGCAGTGAGATCGGACGGTCAGTTGGTCTGCTTTGGATGGAATGAAAAAGGACAAAGCGATGTGCCGACGGATTTGGGAGCAGTTGTGGCAGTCTCAGCAGGAGACTGCCACACCTGTGCAGTGAGATCAGATGGTCAGTTGGTCTGCTTTGGAGACAACACCCACGGACAATGCGACGTCCCGACGGATTTGGGAGCAGTCGTGGATGTCGCAGTAGGCAACGACCACACTTGTGCCGTGAGGCCAGACGGTCAGATGGTCTGCTTTGGTTACAACTCCCACGGACAATGCGATGTGCCGACGGATCTGAGAAAAGTTGCGGCAGTCTCAGCAGGCGGACGCCACACCTGTGCAATGACATCAGATGGTCAATTGGTGTGCTTTGGAGACAACACCTGCGGGCAATGCGATGTGCCAACGGATTTGGGAGCAGTTGTGGCAGGCTGAGCAGGCGACTACCACGCATGCCCAGCGAGAGCAGATGCCCAGAGATCCCAATACCCCTTGATTAAGAAGTATACCTTAAACCATAATATTAGGCTTCTATAATTTGAGGTATATCCTTAATTAAGGGGTATTGGGACGTCTGCTGGGAGGTAGCTCAATCGACGCTCACTTCTTCTGCAGGCCTTCGACCACTCAGCTTCTCGCAAGGCCTCGCTGCCGGAAATGTAATGCAGGGGTCGAATGTTTTTAAGAATTTCTGTTTATAGTTCCTATAGGCAGTCTACTACTACTACTACTACATCTAATTCTCCTTATAATCCCTATAAGCAATCCACTGCTATATCTTCAGCTGAATCATCTAGCGTCCCCGGGCTTTTGCAGATTTAAAGCTAGAGGGCTTTAGGATTGATTGAGGTCTGTTGGATTGACAGCCCTAAACCCTAAACCCTAAACCCTTTCTGGTTTAGGGTTTAGGGTTTAGGGGTTTAGGGTTTAGGGTTGGAGAGTTGTGGTGTTCAAGGCTTCCGGGCGGGCAGGGGAGGGTTTGGGGGAGGCTGGTGTGTAACATAGAAGCCTAAAGAATTACTGGTAATCTTCCTTAGGGTTCCTTACTATAACGCACCGTAGACTAATGTGCCTGAACAGCAAGCTCATTTACTCGCTGGTGCATAATTCTTTGTCATAGTTGGGGAACATTTTGCAGTGTTATGGGTACTTAAACCCAATAAGGAATAAACATGTACATTTTTAATCCTATCCCAACCATGAACTAGAATTGGGGCATGGGACTGTCTGGGACTGTGGTATCTTCTCTCAGGTGAGAACAGGAATTCGGGCCTGGGCCTTGGGTTTAGGGTCTAGGGTACGGTGGAGGGATTAGGATATAGTAGGGTTGAAGGTTCTGGGGTTTAGGTTTTAACCCTATAAACTATAAGCCCTAAACCTTAGGGTTTAGGGTTTGGGGTTGTGCGGCTCTTGGAGTTAACCGCGGACTACAGCCCTGTCCGAGCTTAGAGTTTACAGACCTGTCTCTACCCCTCAAGCCCTGACGCCCTAAACCCGAAACCCTGAACCCAAAGCCCAAAATCCCTAAACCCCTAAACCCCTAAACCCTAAACTCTAAACATGAAGCCCTGAACCCTATACCCTAAACCAGAGATACAAACCTAAGGGCCATAGTACCAAAATGGTCCGGGTTCCTTTTAGGGAGCCCTTGAAGGGGTCGTTTAGGGGTTCCTTTAAGGGCTGTTAGGGTTTAGGGTTTATGGGTGCATGTACCTACCCTAAGGGTCCTAGGTACTGTTATGGGGGATACTGACCCAAACCGTAATAGTAATAATTCCTATTGTTGAAACCCTACACTATACTGTATAAGTACTTCGGACCCTTAGGGAAAAGAGACATGACCCCACCGTGGTAACTAACCAATGTTTACTATTCTTGCACATCCCACCCGCTTTATAGATTAATTTACTTTAGGGGCCTTGATAATTACCTACACTATTTTGGGGGTTCCCTATTTTAATCACAGTGTAATATAGCCCAAATATACCCCAAAACTCTATTCTGATTATTAAGGCCCTTGGATTATAGTACCCTAATATAGATCCCTTATAGAAACCCTTATAATTAGACCTTTTTTTCCAAAGGTAAGGCCCCTAGACTAACCCTGAACCTAAGCCGCCGGGCGATTAGGGCCGGTAGCTCGTCTAAGCTCGAATCCTCGCAGGTTGTTGTGTAGCCTTATTTCAGGGTTTAGGGTTTAGGGGCTTAGGTTTAGGGGTTAGGGTTTAGGGGTTAGGGGTTAGGGTTTAGGGGTTAGGGTTAAGGTTAGGGTTTAGGGTTGACGCGTCATAAACTCTTTCCAGCAATACCTTAGATTACTACCCTAAGGCTCCTGGACCCTCGTAGTGAAATCCCAAACCTTCGCCCCCAAGCCCAAGCCTTCCCGCAGAAAGCCCATGACCCCTGTCCTTAAAGACGAAATGAACCCTAAAAGGGTTTAAGGTTCATAGACCATATAGGGATTTATAGTATAAGGGTATAGGGCCATTACTGTTAAGGGTCTTTTCGTCCTTAAGGGTGGGAGCCTTAAGGTACTATCTCACACCCAAGTACATTGTCAAAGTACATCGGAAACCGAAGGAGCAGTATTGGCAATTGTCCGATATTCTGTCTTAGCCCTATATAACCGCAACCTTTGTCCCCAGACCCCCAAGCCCCACAGCTACAACCCTTGAGCCAGACGCTCTCTGGATGTACATGGAGTGCCGAGATACATGGATAAAGGGACACACTTAAGGGTTTAGGTTTTAGGGCTTAGGGTATTCTGGCTCTGTAAGGGTGTAAACCTGGGTTCTGGAGTACCATACTTGAATACTTTTTCGGGGTACCTGTTCCTTTAAGGAACCATTATGAAATAAAAGTATATACTTTTTCCTCCCTGGTTACTTCAAACCGTCTGGGCATGCACGGGGCTTCAACGTTTAGGGTTTCGGGGTCTTGGGGACACAAGGGAGCCTGCGCAGAATATGCCTTTCTTACTTCTTTAAGGCTCCTCTAAGGCATCTTTTAGGGTTGAGGGTTTAGGGATCTATAAGGTTTCTATAAGGGGGAGTTTAGGGTACTTAAAGGATCATTAGATTTTTGTCATGTTCAAGGCCTAGGGTCTACTTTCTGTCTCCTTAGGAATTATTTTTGTTCATATAAAGGCCAAGAGAATATTAAAAATATTATTTGTATTATGGTTCTAAGGGGGTATAGTCTGTAAGGCTTCTTAGTCTAAGGCTGCACGCTGATGGTCTGGATTCCCAATGTCCGAGGTTCTTTTGGCAACCTTAAACCCTAAACCTTATTAAATCCTAAACCCTAAATCCTAATCCCTAAACCCTAAATTGGACTTACAAACTTTCACCGCTTTGTGAGGAGATGGCGAATGAGCTATAAGTACCCTAAATGGAGTTCCCCCAATTATAACTCTACTTATAACCTACTTACTACGTCCCCTGGGCCACCAAGCAGGAGATGGCGAATGAGCACGCTTCAATGCAGAAGGCCAAATCCTGCACTCTCGACCCTACTTGGAGGGTCATGGGGCTTAGTAAGCACAGAAGGGATCCTTAAAGGGACCTACAAGGGGGTTTTAAGGGGATCTCTAAGGGAGGTATGGGACTTAGGAATTAGGTAGGTAAAAAGTAGTGTTATAAGTGCCCTAAATGGGGTCCTAATTGGGGTTACGGTACTTTCAAGTCTTACTAAAACCCCCAACCCTCCAAGTACGTCCCACACCCAATACAGCCTTAAGGACGAAATGACCCTTAGAAGTAGGGGGCCTATACCCTTGCTGTATACTATGAACCTCTATATGTTATATGAACCATAGTCCCTGTTAGGGGTCATTTCGTCTTTATGCGCCCTCACTTTTTCGCCCTGCGAGGGCCTGGCAGAATAAAACCCCTTATACCAATATAAGTCAACCCTAAACCCTCAACTCACCAACACCTGGGTACTTGGGTTTGGGTAATTAGTATTTTGTTGTAGCCTTGTGTCGGGGAGCGTATATGATTACCAGGTTTGTTGGACCTCCAAACGAACCCTTTCAATGAATCCCTCAGAGGAACCCTTGAAGGGGAGCCCTTTATGGGCTCTTACCTGCGAGACAAAATGAACCCTACTAAAACGGGCTCAAGGTTCCAGCACCATGTAGGGGCTTCGGGTTTAGGATTTACTTCGATGGCTTTTGGGCCGCATCTATTAAGGGTCATCTGGAGAGAATTCCACCGGTCCTCCATGTGATAAAAAGAATGGTAAAACTTCAGCGTTGGCTGGCAGGCTTCACGGTGCAGGCTTAGGCTTTTGTTTTAGAGTGTATACAGTAAA
This sequence comes from Symbiodinium sp. clade A Y106, assembly GCA_003297005.1. Classification (NCBI taxonomy): domain Eukaryota; class Dinophyceae; order Suessiales; family Symbiodiniaceae; genus Symbiodinium; species Symbiodinium sp. clade A. Next base: position 58,082 of record BGNK01003511.1, read on the forward strand.
CTCCAGAAAGTTGGAACATCAGTATCCTAAGTCCCTTATACAAAAGAGAAGGGAAATCCAGCACCAATCCTCCTAAACCCATGTTCCAACTTTCTGGGATTCCCTATANAGTAAACTCCAGAAAGTTGGAACATCAGTATCCTAAGTCCCTTATACAAAAGAGAAGGGAAATCCAGCACCAATCCTCCTAAACCCATGTTCCAACTTTCTGGGATTCCCTATAGGGTTCAAGAGTTTGGGCATTAGGTTTGGGATTTGGGTTGTGGGGTTTAGGGTTTAAATTCCGGGATTCAGGGCTTAGGGGTCCGCAGACTTGGTGCTCCTTATTATAAGGACCCCAAAGTAAGGTACCCCTAATTTTCGGAAACTCTAAACCGTTTTCCCTTTACAGAACCCTTATAGTACCCTTATAGATCCCTTTAAAGGAACCCTAGGGTACCCCTAACTATTCCCGTAAATCTTTGGGGCATAGATGTGTAGGCTGCTTGTAGTTTCAACGGCTCTCGGGTCTCGCTTCGAGCTTAAAGCCTCTACTGCCCAGACCCGCGGGAGGATCTAGAAAGTAGATCCCCTAATTTGGGTTTAGGGTTTAGTGTTTAGGGTTTAGGGTTTGATCTAGAAAGTAGATCCCCTAATTTGGGACCCTATACTACTAAAGGGTACTTTACAGGAACCCCCATTAAGGGATCTACTTTCTGGATCCTCCCGGGGGTCTGGGTAGTCAATGCTGGGTTGCAGTTTACCTATAGGGTCATATCCCCCTTTTTTTCCTTTCTATAACCATAAGCCTAGTTAACTTAAAAACAGGGTAGGGTATGACCCTCTAGGTAGAGTTTCGAGAGTTTCGGATGGCAGGGTGCTTGCGCCCCAGAAGCGCAACTCGGTGCCTTAGTAGCTGAGTGGATACACTTTACACTTTTTGGGATAATATTACCCACTATAAAACTGAAAGTGTACACTTAACTCCGCAACTAGGGTGCCCACAGATCAGACTTCATAGGGACCCTTACGGGGGAGGGAGGTAGGGGACTATACTTCCATAGGCCTTACTTGGAGGCTTAGGGGACTTAGTAAAATTATTGTGGCAGCAAGGCCCCTACCCCCTAAGGGTCCCTATGAAGACAGCCCCACACTTGACCATGAGCCCTCAGGCCACCAGCGTACTGATAGGGGCCTTAAAATTATAACTATGTTTTTTTTGGGGGGGGACCTTATTAAAATTATAGTATAATGAGCCCCAGAACCCTATTCTAATTATTCAGGCCGCTATATTACTTTGCTTTCAGGGTTTTGGATACTTGGAGGGTCGGAGGACTTAGTAAGTAGGTAATAAGAGGAGGTATAAGTGCCCTAAATGGGTTCCTACAGTATTATATAAGAATGCGATCAGCTTACATGCCCTGTCTAGGTCAAGGGCAAATTCTGCAATGTAGGGCCATGTCGCAGCAAGCTACGTGCGAGCTTTTAGTCTAGTCTAGCAGCTNCAAGGGCAAATTCTGCAATGTAGGGCCATGTCGCAGCAAGCTACGTGCGAGCTTTTAGTCTAGTCTAGCAGCTGGCACGTTTGGGCAGCTGCAGGGCACTGGATTGGCCAGCAAAGCGTGCGACTTCCGGCTTCGTTTCTGGGACCGCTTTCTGGGCAGCTTTCTTAATGCCAGCAGTAGCAAAGTAACCAGTTTACGGGCCGCGCTGCGGGCCGAGTTTTGGAGCCACAGAAACTCCACATTTTGGGAACCACAATGTCGGCCCCAATCATTTAGATCACTTGTGGGGCTGCTTTGTGCTCCCATCCTTGTGACCAGATTTGCTTCCCGTGTTCGAGCTCCGGTTTCAGAGTCGCTCTGCGGACCCCAAAATTGGACCCATGCACACTCAGGGCACTCTATCATGAAGCTGGCTTGGTGTCCGGAATCTGGGCCTGCAAACTGGGCCGAAAACCTCAACAAAAAGCTGCTTAACGGTCAACGTTGCTTGTGCCCAGCTCCCCCTATGATTGCACACACCGGCTGGACGCACACCTGGACTACAATGCTAAAGGGCAGTGAAAATGGTTATCATGGGGCCTCCCCTCACCCTAATTAGCATTGTAAAACCCAAACGGGGTGTAGGGTCCCACGTAGAGAAGGGCTGGGACCCACCGGGTCCCACCGCGTCCCACCGAACCCGATTTGGGTCCTACGTAGAGAAGAGCTGGGACCCACCAGGTCCCACCGAGCCCAATTTGGGGTCCCACCGTAGAGAAGACAGGTCCCACCAAGTGCGTATCAGGACACGTGCAAGGCTGGTGGTTTTGAGGGCACGATTTTGGGTCCAGAAAATGCTCATGCTTCCGGCTTCAACACAGTGTGCCTCCACAGTACAACCGGCACTGAACCAATGCAAAAACACAACATGAGGATTGATACAAGACTCGCTGAACAAAACAGTCAACGGTAACAACCAGACACACGGGTGACAGCTGCGCAACTCCTCAGGCCGAAAAACAGGAAAGGACCTCCTTTTGACTCTTCTGCAGGAAAAAAAAGTTTTGGCAGCCATGATTCTCTCAAGTGCTTGATAACTTTGCATAAAACTTGCCGAAGGAGACATCTTGCATCCAGACAAAGACACCTCTTGACTGGCAGGAACGAAAAAAAGTTTCCAGACGATGCTACAAGCCCAAAAAACCTTTGAGAGAAACCAAGGAACTAGAAATGGACGGTAACTGGTTTGAAGCTGACAACAAAAGGATTTGGCCCTGCAAGAGTTTTTGAGAAGAAAGCATCTGCGTGCTTTCAGTTCAAGCAGGGAACATGGGTGCTTCGGATGTTGTGCTTCTCAGGTCGTACACATGCACGCACATACAAGCATGGCATGAACACAAACCAAACAAGTAAAGGTCCATAAGGCAAAAACACAGGACACAGTCACAAGCACAGACAAAGACAAACATTGGCATTGTTTTACACACGCACACCTTTAACATAGATTTGTTTCGAGTATGTGCTTTGTGAGTTGAATTGCGGGTTATTTCGAGCACCTATTGAAGGACGAAACTGGGTGCTCTGCAGTTTTCAACGTCTTTTCGTGTGGAACTGCTTTTGCCTGACTTTTTCCAGAAGCTGCCATAAAGCCGGAATCGCTGCATGAGATCATTCCGGAACAATGTTGCCTGCGGTGTTTGCGTCCTCACAAAACTCGGTGTGCAAGCCATGTCCTGGCATCGACGGATGAAACCTTTTCGACACTTCCTGTCAGCTCCATGGCCAGGGCACCAGAACCCACTGGTCGGAGTAAGTTTTTGGATCTGGTGGTTTCAATTTGATTCCACTTACATTGATCCAAGAGTCGAGTTTCAAAAAGTTAGAGAGCGGGCCGCCAAACGCAGTTCAAAGCTCTGAATTTGTTGTTCTTTTGAGGACAAACGACTTTTTTTCGTTTTGTGGTGTCCTTGCTGTGCTTCTTTGGTGCAGAGCAGCACTTCAAAAAATGTTCAAAGTTGCTTATGTTGTCTCCGCATCCATAAAAAGTCAAAAGTACAGCAAACTCCTGGAAAATGAACTTAAGTGGGACAGTTGCACAAACGTCATAGTCACTCACATTCGACAAAATTGACCAGAGAGGGGGGCGCAAAGCACACAAAGAAGACAGCAGAGCTTTGTTTCTTCAGTCGAAACATCGGAATTGTTCAAGTCTTTGCATGGCCATGTGCCGGTCAGAACATGCCCGGACACCTGAATCACGCGCTGGCTCTGGGTGATTACGCAGGAGGGCGGGTGTGGATCGAAGACGACGAGGGGGACTCGACGGCCCGGCTGGCCGACAAGAAAGGGGAGCGAGAGCTGCGGAGCAGGTGGTTAGACATGCACGACAAGCCCGTCAGCTTCGATGCTCGCCGCTATCACATGGTGGAGCCGCATGAGGGCAGCATGTGGGCGCTCGCAGCCTATGTGCAGCAGACCTTTGCTCGAGCGACGGAGCAGCAGGCAGGACCGACATTGAGCCCGATGTTGAAACAACTGGAAAAGCATGGAATCGGCGTGCCGGAACGCCACGGCGGAAGAGCCCAGCGAAGCCAACCTCGTGCGACTGCTGGACCTGTGGTCGGCGGACTGGAAGCACCGGGGGCTCACCTAGGCCGTGGGCCCGGGCGTACGTGAACCCTGCTCATGTTGAGCGGCAGTTCCGGGGGGGCGGCGCCAGCCAGCCAGGGAACCTGGTCGGGGAGGGTTAGGATGGGTCGAACCCAGCCACACGGAATCGCCGGGCATCACGGGCCTCGCGGCCCCGACTTTCAATGCAACCCCCGGTTATGTGGAGGGCCCGCCGGGCAAAAGCGGCGCAGCCAGCCCCGAGAGGGGCCGCGCATGGCCAAAATGGCTTGGCCGAGCCGCTTCGCACCAAACTGTGGCGAGGGGTGCGATTTCGGCGGGTACGTTCGTAGGAGTTTCGAAGGGTTGCTGCTGGGTTCTTGAGGGTTCTAGTTGCCTGGCCCTCCCCCATGCCTGTGCCTTTGTTCTGCGGCTTCAGCTGTCTTGGTGTTGTTGCTGAGCTCTTTCGCTTGCTTTCCTTGAGTTGCATAGATCAGCCGAAGCCAGGATGCTTCTCAAGCAGTTTTGGCTGTTGTTAGACANAGCTCTTTCGCTTGCTTTCCTTGAGTTGCATAGATCAGCCGAAGCCAGGATGCTTCTCAAGCAGTTTTGGCTGTTGTTAGACAGTTCGTTCTGTGCTGGTGCGCAGTGCTCTGGCTGAAACCTGGCGAAACGTGGTGGAAAAGTTGGCACGGCATAACTGCTCGCGGGCTTCTAGGCTCTGGTCTAGCTGGTCTCGCTGGGCTTTCGCGTTGACAGTGGCTAGCGGGGCTGGTGCCCTGAAACGGCTCCATTTAGGAGTAACTTATCTGATGGCTTGCTTTCTTGTGCCTGCTCGTGCCAGCTAGTTCTTTGAAACTCGAAGCCTCAAGAACAGGAATTGCGTCTGTAANTGGTTTTTTGATAGGGCCGACCAACAGCAGCCGTGCTTGCAGCAGCGCTTGCAACTCCAGTTTGCATTCGCACATTCCTGCAAGGGTTTATTCGCATGTGTTTGGATTTTTGGAATGAATTTCTTGATTGATGATTGATTGCTTTGTTTGCGCATCACCTGCGCCATCTTCTGAAGGGGTTAGGCCAGGCATGGGCTCGCTTA
>BGNK01003512.1:0-72769 GCA_003297005.1 Symbiodinium sp. clade A Y106
TCGGTCAAAACGTTTCGGTCAAAACTTTCGGTCAAAACTTTCGGTCAAAACGTTTCGGTCAAAACTTATTGGCACCCAAACCCTTAACAATTTCTATAAACCCTGAACCCTAAACCCTGAACCCTAAACCCCTAAACCCTAAACCGCAATTTACCGAAACCCTCGCGGGAGCCAAACCCTTCAATTTACCTAAAAACTCGCGGGAGGCAAACCCTTCAATTTACCTAAACCCTCGCGGCAGCCAAACCCTTCAATTTACCGAAACCCTCGCGGGAGCCAAACCCTTCAATTTACCTAAAAACTCGCGGGAGCCAAACCCTTCAATTTACCTAAACCCTCGCGGCAGCCAAACCCCAATTTACCTAAACCCTCGCGGGAGCCAAACCCTTCAAAGCGAAAACCCTCGGGTCGATGGCCGAGCCGTTTCATACATCTAGGGTTTAGGGTTTTTTTTTTGAACGCCTTTTTCCCCCTAGCAGTTAAGGTCGGCGGAATCCACTGCGTGGAAGGCAACTGTACAGGCGGCACATCTCAGAAAACCATTCGCTCGACGTTCGCAGCAACTTCTCCTGCTAACCCTGTTGGTGCAGTTCACCCCCTGGTTCTGGCAGGTCTTCTGACTCAGGCACGGTGTCGTTGACCATCCGCATCACGCTTGACTCCACGATGTCCAGAGACTCCACATCCCAGTTCACATGCTCATCCAGACTCTCTCGCACCACACGAGACAACCCTTGTTCCTGCATCAACCGGAATAGCACAAGCCAAACTTCTCCATATCGTCCCACCACATCTCGGTCTGGTAGACAACAGGCTCGCCATTGATGAAACACCCCGCGCACCACTGACATTGGCACCTTTAGCGGCAAGGTCACAACCGGCTGCTCCGAGATGATCGACGTCACCCCCTCTGCAGCGCCCTCCATCATGTTCAGCTCCCCTTGCAGCTGCTGGTAGATGGCGTCCAGGCCCCACTTCTTCCACATCTCGAAGAGGGCCAGCCAGACCGTCCCGAACGCATGTTCAACGTCCCGGCTGCTTCGTAGTCCCTGTTTCCACTGGCCGTACATGTTCTCGAAAAACCCAAAGCCCAGTCGGGGCTGTCCCGGAGCACACAGCGGACTCTGCCCACAAGTGCCAGCTGAACCCACATCCTCAACGGAGCTCAGAGAGCCACCGTCCCCAGGGTCCATCACATCTTGTTCCGGCGCAAGCTTGCACTCCTCGTCCTCTGCGTCTCCGACTGCCTTCTGCGCCTGGAGCAGTTCCGCAACCTCTGCCCCATACTGAGTCACAACTTGGTCCAGCGTTCGCACCCCGGCTCGCCACGATCTGTAGATCTCCTCATATTCCGTAAAATCCATGTAGGGCAGGAGGTCTGGGGCCGTGTCCATGTGAACCTGAAGACTCTCATAGTTCTGGCCGTTGCCGCCCCGGTTTGTCCCTGCTCCCACATTTACCACATTCGGAACTGGCACTGTGGAGACACTTTCTGCAGCCCCTGTCATTCTGGCTCTCAGCCGCAGTTCTAGGGCGGAGCCATCCTCCGGAACGTCGAACTCTAGGGTCTGAAGCACTCTTGGCTTGTCCGTGCTTCCACTCGCTGCCTCCAACGTCAAGGTGCATCTCCTCTTCGCCGGCGGGCTGCGGCATCCAGCGAGCTCCTCCGCCATCTGTTGACCCTCCCAGCTCCTGTAAGCTTCCGCCGCGGCCTGCAGGTGCGCCATCTCCACTCCGCCCATTTCCTCATACTTTTCCAGCCTCTGGCGTTCTTCCTCCTCCTCCTGACATCTTTGTCGTTGCCATTGACGTTCTTCTTCTTCATCAGCCAGTAGCCGCTCGAGGTCTCGATCCGACTCGGAGTTGCCCGTCTGCTGACATTCCGTAGCCTGTGACTCCACCATCACGGGCGCTGGTGGAATGTCAAACCCCGGGATGTGAGCCGCAATTTCCACAACCCATCCAGCAAGCCATGCTTCATCGCCTTGTCCTCCTTCTTCCGCAGCCCCTGCCGTATCCAGGGTTACGGACAGAAGGAGTGCCTGGAGCTGCTCCCATGCCTCTTGCCCGGCCGTCTCAATTCCTCCACTTCCCTCTCGCAGCCTGCGCGCATGCCGTAGGCGAATCGCTTTTGCTTGCCCTGCTAGCTCCTTCTGTAGCCGAAGAAGCGCTCTGGCCCACCTCATCGATGGCGTGTCCCGTCCCTGAGAGGCATCAAAACCGAAGAGGCTCGTCTGCATCGTGCTAGTCTGGTCTCCGTTGCCCTCGCCATCCAAGTCCTCCTCCTCAATCGTCCCATTCCTGGTCCGGGCCACAGCATCTGCCACGTCCATGACCTGCGACAACTCTGCCATCAGGTAGCGTATCACCGTCACAAGAGCAATGGTGCTCTGAACCCTATTCTGCAAAGACATCTCCTCGTGCAACATGCTGATTTCCCTCAACGTTGCCCTCGGCAAGAAGCTGTCCGGAACCTTTCCGGCATCGGTGCCCTGGGTGAAAGTGAAGCGATCAAAGAGCAGCCACCGCCACAAAGACACCGATTGTGTACTTGTCAACGGCTGCGTGACATTGGGGTGCGAGGGTTCACTTGGGAGCAGTCTGCACCTCGGCGGCCGGTCACCACTTCCACTCGCCGGCTCAGAGGCCCCCGGGGCCTCATCTAGACGAACATCCACATATTCGCTTTTTCCACTGTTTGCTCCGCTTCCCGTAGCTCCTGTCCCTTTCGGCCGGGAGCGTGCTCTGCCAGTGCGGCCGACTCGCGTTGCCTCCTCTCCAGTAGACGGTCGGGAGGATCTCCTCGGCGTTCGGGAGTCTCGGATTCTGCGACGCCCATGTCTGTAGCGGTTATCCATGAGGCTGGATGCGTCTCCCTCCGGCGTGTCTTGTGCCCGTCCACTTTCGCCTTCCCGCTCGAAACCGGCCCAAAGGAGAGCCTCGACTCTGGTTGCCCAGCGAAAGAAGTCCGAGGGCGTCGTGTCCAGTTCGCATCCAAGACTGGCAGGAATTCCTCTCCCCATCGACGTCAGGACATTTTCTGCCCATGTGTCATAGTGACTGTCGCCTCGATCCGTGGCAAGGCGGCGCACCATACACAGGGCCATTCCAACTGCCCTGTCCTCCTCAAACCAGTCATAGAACTGCTCCATGAGCATATCCCAGCTCGTCACATCCTAAGTCTCCAGTTGAAACAGTCCAAGCACCTCACTGTCCTCCTCATCGGCTGCAGGGCCCTTGGCGACACCTGTGTCACCCCTTTGTCCTTCCCCCAAAGCGATAGTGCCATGCACGCCCGCCGCCTGAGAAGTACTTGCAGACGAGGAAGACCCGCCTGCAGCATCATTTTCCATCTGGGCGGGGCGCACTATGCCCAGCGGTTCGGTCCTTGGCTGTGAGGCAGCCTTTGCCGGCACTTTGTCGTCTTCTGGCAGGTGAGGGATGGGTCCCACAACCACTGCTTGGTGAACGTGCCCAGCCTGCCCGTAGTCCTGAAAAGTTGCGAACTCCACCTGGGCTGCCCACTTTCGTTCTTCTGCATGAAGAGGCTCAACGTGGAGCTCGTGGCACATTCTCGCTGCAAACTCACTCCTCAGCGGCTTCAAGTACTCCCGACACCATCTCTCATAGACAGGGTCCTGTCGATGCACAATTCGCCGGAGGACACCCAGCCACATTGGCTCCCATCCCCTGCCCCAGAGACGAAGGTGTTGAAGCTGGGCCACAGCCGTTACCTGCCAGCCACAGGTCCGTGTCGCCTCTCTAGCCTCAGATCGAAGCTTACGACGTTTCTCCCTGTTCCCTTCTTCACTTGCACAAAGTCCCTGATCCCTTTGGTTCACGCCCTGCTCGTCCACAGAGAACAAGCCCTGGGAGGTCTCCCCGGGCTCGTGCTCCCGCCGACCTGCCCGCAAAAGTCCCGAATCGTCACCCGGAGCTCGGTCCTCAGAATTGCTTCGCATCTCACAGCCGGTGTTGTCCGTCTGCTCCTGCCGAATCGGGTAATACACGAGATGCTCTGGGTAGTGCTCCCGCCGAGCGTTTACACATTGTCCCGAATCGTGGTCTGCATGTGCTGCACCTGTGGAAATGGCGGGTTCGACCTCCGTATTTAAGTCTCCTGCCACACTAAGTGGGGCGGACCCAACCAAGCAAGTTGTCGCCGAGAAGGCACAACTTTCCGTGGAGTAACTGGTCTCCATCTCGGAGTGTTGCAGTGGTACTCCAGCCATGGAAGTGGTGGGTTCGGCCACCGTGCTGAGGTCATCTTCCATGCTTCGCGGGTCGGCCCCGCTCGAAGAAGTTGCTGCCAAAGAAGCATGAAGGTCCGTAAAGTTGCTGATCCCCATCTCGGAGTGCGGAGAGTGGTTCTCCGCGTCAGCTTCATGGATATGTAGGTGGATATGTAGGGGTGTCTCGCCGTCCTTCGGAGCGGCGAAGGCCACCGTCGCCATCAAGGCGACCCAAAAGTTGGACGATGCCAGCATATGAAGAGCCATGGTGCTTGAAGTGCACGGCGCAGGGGTCCCTCCCTAAGGCGCTTTGATCACAAATCAGGCGTTCAAAGACCCTCACACAGCGAGCAAAGGCACCCGCAGCGACCCTAGCCACACGCTCTGCATCCCTGTACACATGCCCATCCGTCTGCTCCCTCTCATTCCCGACCGTAGCAACAACAACATAGAGTACACACGACCCGAGGGTAAGGGAGAAGACAGGTATCGACCACGCCAACGAATTTCACCTACGGTGACACAAAAACCCGGTTCACTACTAGCCGCAAATTGACAATTGTCTGCCCGAACTCCAAGGGACATCCATGCGGGCTACCCACTTGTCCTCACACTCCTTCCATGCCTGCCTGTTGTGGGCTAGGTTCCTCCACGGGGCTCCAGCAACTTTATCAAGGTTTTGCTCCAAAACTGTAAGCCTCGCGAAGTGACGGCCTTTATGTCTGATCCCTCTCCCTCCCAGCGACTGTTGGTGCTGCCACCACGGAAGTGTGCGGAAATGCTCCATGTCACAACTGATAGGCGGGTGAGGCGAGAGTACTGCGCGAACCCTGTGCCCTGCATAGCCCCAGTACCTTCGCAACCACAGGGTAGACCACCGTTCCACCCCTGATGCATGTAAGGCCGCCCTGGCCCCTCTGAAAGCTCTCTGCCGAAACTGCTCCCAACTCTCCTCTCTACGCTTCGCCATCCGCAGCATCCAAACCATGAGCTGCAGCTGCGTACTGTTAAGGGCCGTCATCGCCGCCTTGTCCGGCGGAACCGCACAAATGAACCATAGGGCCGTGGCCCCCACCACCCGTTGCATCACCCTCGAACGCTGCCGCATGTTTCCCTTGGCCCTGAAGATGTGCCGCAACTCCCAGAATTTCGCCCTTGCCCTGGAAGCTGCCGGTGCAATCAACTCATACACCGAGATCCCTACACGAAGCGAGAGACCCATGACCTGAAGCTGCTCCACCGCCTCCACACGGACCCCGTTCAGCAGGATGCGGTGGTGTCCAGGCGTGTTGGGGCTGACATACAGTTGACACTTGCGAGGGTTGAGTTTGAGGCCATACTTTGCAAACTCTACCGACAACTGTTGTGCTCTGAGCTGTACCACCTCAACCCGGGAATTCCACACCAAGCCATCGTCCATGTACATCATCTCTTCCGGGGGAAGGTCAGGGAAGAGGGGGGGCATGCTTCTCCACGAGTAGGTGTCGATCGTTTCCGCGAGGACCAACTCCGCTATGTGTGCAAAGAAGACCGGTGACTCGACCCCGCCCTGTTTGATTCCTCTCATCATAGGCACCCTGGAAGATCCCCAAGGCGTTTGCAGGAGGCCAGTGACATCCTTCAACAAACCTTTCCAGCAGTTCAGTTCTGCACCGCTGCCCAGTTTGAGTTCAAGACGCTCAAGCAGCTTTCCTCTATCGAGACTGTCAAACGCTTTCTCAAGATCAAGCTTGAATATCACCAACGGGCTGCCCCACTCTCGTGAGAGATCAAACAATCTGATGAGGGTAAATAAGAAATCCGACGTCTGTCTTCCCTTGCCTGAGCATTGCGCGTGGGTTTGTGGCATGAGCATCGGAAGAGCACGATTAAGGAGGAGGCAGCTAAAGAGTTTCGAAACTGAAGATCCCATTGCTATGGGGCGTAGATCTTTGGCAGCTTTGGGAGCACGAATCTTGGGGAGCATCACCATGACCGGCTCGTTCCATTGTCGGGGTATACGCTGCGTGGCAAGGATCCTATTGAACCACTCCAAGAGGTGACTCTCGCCCCCTTTCACTTCCACCAGACCCTGAAGCAATTCCGTGGATGTAAGATCCGCTCCCACCGCCTTCCCCCTCTTCAACTGTGCCAATGCGACCCGTAGCTCCTCAAGACTGAAGGCGTGTATCTCACCTGTCCAAGGGACAACCTCCCCAACTTCCGTCCCAGAGTACACCCCAACGAGATGGTCATGCACCGCTTGATAAGGATCCCCAGTCTGCGCTTCAGCGAACCCCACATCCCAACCTTCGTGTCTGCGAGGTTTGAGCGCTCTAAAGGAGTGCCATTCGCCTTGACTCGCCCTGATGAGCCTATCATGTTCCCACGACTTTCTCGCCTCCTTCCGCATCTTCAAGGCCGACTTCCACATAGCAGGGGTCCCCACTGACTTGGCTTGCTTGAAGGCCCGCTTCACTTCGACTGGATCCCTGTACCCATGTCCGGGGGTGGGCCTCGTACACTGCTTAGCTAAGACTTCCAGACCATCCTGATCCAAACCATCTATCTGCGTCACTCCCCCTGTCCACGTTCTGGGTCGAGTCTCGTGTCTGATGTGTTCTCTCTGTACCTTCACCGCAAAACACGACTCACAAAGTTCATGATCTGTACCAAGGCTGAGGTAAGAGTCCACATGGACCTTCCATGAGTCAAACCTGAGATTGCGGAAGGCCATCACATCAATGCACTGTCCACGTCTCTCTGCCTGTCTCGGTCGGCTGGTGGGGGTATGAAGCTGAGACACATCCGGCACTCCCATAGTAAACCCTGCTTCAACCATCACCTTGTGAAGTATGTTGCCCTTGCCCTCCTTTACGACCGCAGACACCCCGTCTCCTTCTGGCACCCACGCAAAGCCCGTGTTCACGTCCCCCTGATAGACAACCCTGTGTGCTGTGCGCGGCAACCCTGCAAAATGATCATGGACCTCCGTTTCGTAGCCCTCAGCGGGTACCCCCGGCGTGAAGTGTGAAGTGCCCAACCACAGCTCCCACAATCCCTCCAGGTGGCGGAGCTTGAACCAGGTCCCCTTTGCAGTTCCAATCTTGCGAACGAGACACCACACGGAACCGTCATACCAAAGCCCAGTTCCCCTCCATTGTTGTGCCGACTGGTGAATCACGAGCCTCTTCCCCGCCAGCTCGCTGTAGGACCATCCCTGTTTGGTTCTGGGAACCTCTTGAAGCAGCACCAGCTCTTCTTTTTTCACCGATCTCCACACTGAGTCCCGAACTGCCTTTGGCACGTCTGGTAGGTCCGCTCCACCCACATTCCAGCCCAGCACTGAGAGAAGTCCCGTCGGAAAAATATCCTTCAGTCCCGTTGACCTCCCACAAGCCGAGCCCGAATCGGAGGCAGCAGTCACAGCGCCTGCAAGCGACGGCGGCTGATGTTCAGCTTGAGACTCCCCTGACTCACAGGGTGCCGGTCAGAACTTGTGTTCCGACACTATCCCATGCACCTGCCCCACATCGCACTCCACCCACTTGGACAGGGTCCTCTCATCTATCCAAGCGTCTCCAGCTCGTGTCGACATCACCCGCACCTGCTTTAAGTCCTCAGGAGGTGGACCCATGCCCGCGATCTGGTCATCCCTGATCCACGCACGCCCTGTGTTGTACTCCACCTCTAAGTCCGGAAGCCTGGCCTCTGCACACCGCATGATCACTTTCCTCACCACTGCCGCCACCGAAGCACGTCCACGTTCTGCCGGGCTCTTACTGAAGGATGCCCACAGTGGCCTCACCGCACCCGCGAGTTCAACCTTGCTCCCATTGATCACCTGAATCACGCGAAGCATCCGCCCTCGAGGTTGATCATCCGCTTCTTCCGGGCGTTTCCTGAACTGACAGAGAGCCACACTTCGCCTTGCCCCTGTACAGAACGGCTCCGTGTCCAGAAGGCCCTTCAAGGACAACGCTGCGAGGGCCTGTGATAGCTGCTGAAGAACCACATCCCTTTTTGTGTCCTGACTCCACCCTCCGAACACCAGCGTGTGCTTCCGGTTCGGTCCTGCTGCAGCCGGCTGCTCCTCTACCTTCGACAGCCGAGCGGCCAGGTCCTTCACCTGGGACTCCAAGGTACGAAAAGCCTCTCCTTGATGACGAACCGTGGTCTCTACCCCCTCGATGCGCACCGACTGTCGTTCCTCAAAAGCCTGCAGAGTCGTGCTGATCTGTACCTGCTGGGCCTGAAGCAGAGAGACCGATTGTTCCGCGAGAAGCTGGCGGATGGACTCCATGGTGAGCACATTCTGAGGTGTCGACTCCACAGCTCTGCTTCTTTTCGCAGGACTACCCTCGTCCATCTTCCCCGGTCTTCCTTCCACTTCCCCTTCGATATTGTCCAAGTCCGCATCCGGCCCATCTGGCACACCCGGCAGTCCTATTCGAACGCCCGTCATGGCCATGACAACTCCCGGCCAGCTGCCGCGCTCGGTCCGCGTAGCCCTGAATCGCCCCGAAGAGGACCGCGAGGTACGCCCTGAGGGAAGCCGAGAACAAAGTCCAGGAGCAAAACCTCGGAGAACCCCCTGACCTTGGCCTGCACACTGCTCCCGAGGCACGGATGGCAGGCACTCCCTAGCAGAAGCGAGGCGCGACCGAGTGAACGACGAGCCTTGAGCCAAAATGGCTTTTTAGGGTTAGGGTTCAGGGAAACCCTAAACCCTAGCTTTGCTTAGAGGCTTGGAGCGTCAGTGAAATCCCAAATCTCTAAGACACGCTACAAACTTGGGTTTTGATTGGGATATCGCAAGGTGCCTCAATCACACGATGAATGAAGTCGCGCAAATTGGAGCAGGCAAGTTCTACCAATTCAACACCCGCGAAAACCTTTCTACCCTCAAAACTCTGAAGAATTTCAGAGGCCCGCAAAGCTCTCGAGAACTTCACGAACACTCGAAAAAGGCAAAATCCTCCAACTCAAGAACATCCACGAAACCCCCCAAACACCCTCAACACCCCGCGACAACTCTTCAACAACCTCGAAAACCTTCAACATCCGCAAATACTTTTAAAGCAAAAACACCGTGGTGGGCACACCACTTGTCAGGGGGTTCGTGCTAAATTAGCCACCGAAATCCAGGGTTTAGGGTTCAAGGTTTAGGGGTTTGGTTTAGGGTTAACCCTAAACCTGGCAAAAACGTTCCCGTTATGCATTTGACGTGCTTTGGCACCGGCCTCTTGCTAACCTCCGCGAATCAAATACCATCAGAGCAACGAAAACACAGCTCCTGAAACCATTCAACCAAAAAAAAAATCCAGCTCCCCCCGCCAAACACACCAAAACCTCAGAAACACAAATGGTAGAGATAGTGCTCATACCGACGAAGCAACCGTGCGCGGAAATCCTCCAATGCCAATCAATTTCCGTGATAACGACGAAACTCTAAACCCCAAAACCAGCAATCGTAGACCCGACACGGATAACTTCCGAGTTAGCAAAAAGCACAAGGACAATCGTCTACCAAATACGATAAGCATGCTCCATGCCTGCAGCAGCGTGTTTTGTTGCTGGACATCCATTTTGTGCAGGGTCTGTCGGTCAGTGACATGGCGTCAGCTGGAACGGGCAGGTTTATCTTTTAGCCTTCCTAGAGCTCGTCATGTTTGATGCACCAGCAAGCCAACAAAGACTGTGTGCCAAGCAAGACAGGTGACACAGATAATATGCTGGAATATCTTGCATGGCCAGAGAAGCCTAAACACAACCTTTGCGCGGCACCTGCCCGATCTCTACAGCTTCTTGCAACCTCTGCGCTCAAACTCGGCTTTGATTTGCCTCAAGGAGACCCTTCCATCATGTTGAACTTCACAAGATTGAGTGCAAGTCCATGCTGGGTTCCCGGCTGAGCATCACAGATGCAAGGAAAGAAGTGTACCATTCCCGGCAGAGCCCCCTTCTCGAGAGCCTCCGTGCAATCTCGCGAGCTGCTTCCGGTGAACTCGGCTGGACTCAGCCTCCGGTGAGTTCGCGGCGGCTCCAGGTCCTGGCATTACACATCGTCTAGGAATAGGGGGTTGGCCTCGAGAAGGCCTGTGCTCCATTCCGTATCTGGCGTCTGAGTCTCCTGAGCAAACAGTGAGCAAATCAGCGCCAACGCGGCTTCTCCAACGCATCGTTTCATGTACCCATCGCGACGAGGCCCCGGTTTCGGTTCAGCCTTCACGTGTTTGGATGGTTCAGTGCGGCGTCTCCCAGCTCCGACATGCCTTTCTCGAGAGGAAGTTTGTCCTAGGTAGCCTGCCAATTGACGGTTGTCCAGCAAACTTTGAAGCTTACGCTTCGCATCACTTCGGTTGTGGACTTTCCCCCCCCTTGGTACACTTGGGGGCTGCTCGAGCACTCGTTTCAAGCGAGTTGCTGACCTGACTGAGGCCAGTCAGGAGAAGCTCGTACGAGTCCAAGCAATGGCAAAATTTGTTTATGACATTGTTGACCCTTTCCTGTCTGCTCCCTTCGGAATGGCTCATGCATCAAACTGGCGTGCAGTGTCCTAGATCCCTGAGGCAGCTGGACATCTTCTAGACTGTGCGAGTGGCTCTTGTGTTGTGCCTGCGAAGGCACAGCACGTTTTCTGAAGGATCTGAAGGTTCGTCACGGCATGCACGTCCATTCCCTGCAACTTGTGCTTGCAACTTGCTTGTCCTTGAAGTAGACCAGGATAGGTGGCAAGCCCTTCTCGACCAATCCCTGCACTTTGCTTATCCAAGGTTGGCTGTCGACAAACGGGCAAATAGAGCGGTGCCTTCGGAAAGAACTCCCAGTTGACGAAACTTGAATATTTCCAGCGATTCTGGCCACCCACGACGATGTTTTCTCCTCTCAATCTTCTCAGTGGTCCCTATTCGTAATGCTGAACTCAACCACCCTGCCGTGCCTGGTTTTTCCAGCTCTTCTGCGTTACCGAGGGTGCGCAGCTCGAATGCCTTCGAAGAACGAAGGATTTGGTATGGTTATTCTGCGCAGACGGAAGGCTTTCAGAGAGAGCATGAAGTTTGCAGATCTGCAACAAAGCTGTCTGTGCTAGGATACGCATCAGCCCACACAGACCATCGCCTCCTTGTCAAAGACAAATCGGACTCTGCCCGCCTGGACCTCACAAACCATATTGCGATTCCACCGCAGCTGGGTCAGAGACAAACGCCTGAGACCCATACGAAAAAGAGGATGCCCAACAAAGTGACGAGTGCGCCGAGCCCAAACCTCACACATAAGTGATCCGCAAAGCTTTTGCAGAGTCTCTCCTGCACAAGACTCGTAGATTCCTGGCTTGAGCTGCTTACCCTAGGTATGGCAGTGTGCAAAGCGCAATGCCCGCGGCAGAAAAAACGGCCGCCAGGGTATAGTCCTCCCAGAAGCATCTAGATGCTCAATCAATGCAAGGGCTCCAAAGAAATGGCCAAACTCATCAGTGCCGTACTGTAGACTCACGCGTTGTAGTTGCAACATGCTGTTCCGGCAATGCCATTGGGAATCCCACGTGCGCGAGTCAGCACTGAAATGTTTTTTTCCTTATTCGACTCCCCAGGCAGTGCATCAAATCTTCCTACGGGACATCTATGTATAAACATACGTCTGTAGCCCTGCATAGTTACATATATACATACATACATACATGACTAAACAACAAGCAAACAACGAAATAAACGTATACATAAATTTATATATACATGTATATACCTCTTATAGAGTATTGTGGGGGTAAGATGGTGTAAGAGGAGATAGGCGCTTGTGCTAAAGCAGAATGTGGAATGCAGGATGCTCTCGATGCTGGCTGCAGGCCTGCTTGGTGACAGTGCTCTGACCCTCCGAGTCGCCCCCGGACCCCGCCAGAGCACCCCGGATGATGCCCATTCTAGGGGGGTACCGCAGCAAATCCATGCAGAAGTGGTCTGTCCAGCATGGTCCCCGTCGCATCTCGCTCTGCCCTTAACATGAAGGAGAAACAAAGATGCTTTCGGCATCTTGAGGCGCCCCGAAACAACTCGGAGGGAAGACATGGAAACTAGGCAATCTCGAGCTGAACCACCCCTGCAACTTTCCCATCGACAGGGGGCGAATAATGCTGACACAACTGCATGTAGTAATCAAGTATCAGACAATGTACTTGTCTTTTCAGTTGATCAAGGCAGATTAGGAGAACTGATCAGGACAATGCAGACGCTGTGCCTCTTTGATGACGACAGCAGGCTGCGAACTCTGCGACTCACCGAAAAACCTGGACTCAGATAGTTCCCGAAACGATGTTTGGCCACTTGCATGACTGATCGCCATTCTACAATATTCTACGCTCGTTTCCAATCTGCTGTTATGCTCTTCGTATTCCATGAACACCAGATGCTCTTGTGATTCTGCTTTCAGAGCCGGGCTGGCGAGAAACCTGGATCGGAATGTGAAGGCCACGAAAACTCAGTGGGTGCAATTCTGACAACACTCCTGGAAGAGCACTGCTAACTACTGGCACCTTGGAGGTCGATGCTTGTGCCCTGGCCGCAACTGCTCCTTCAGGGAAACATAGGACATGCGCTAGGTCCGCTATAGGTGCCAGAAGGAACATGGGAGGAGCTGGCATGCAGCCCGCGGACACTCCACCGAGGTACTGCAGCCTTTTTTGCGTGTCTTGCAGAATTTGGTCTGTCCGCTCGTAGAATGTGGCCCGGAGCGCCTGGACGCTGAAGCGTTCATTCGCTTCATTTGCATGCAGCAATGCAGAGGGATCTGCATCTCTAGACAAGCTCCTACCTCGATTCGCTCCAGCTTCTCTTCGTGCACGCCGGGATCGCGAGCATCCTGCAGTGAACGGACAGTTTCAGGCCTGCATGTGGAGCCTCACAGCATCTTCCCGCTGTCCAGCCAAGGCTCGGAAACAAGCAACCGGTTTTCATACCAGTAGGCCGTCTCTTCGCGAAGTGCAACAAGGCAAAGTCCATCTGGGTCACAGAGAATCCAGCCCTTCGTCCTGCCCAAATCAGCTGGGGGCCAAAAACATGCATACCACCGGATGGCACATGCAGTGGACATACCTTGTCATGCGAAACGTGTCAATTGGGTTCGGTCCTCTCCTAACTGTGAAGAGCAAACTGAATCCAACACAACACAACTGAGACGAGTATGGAGAGGTGCCGGTGACGGTCGAAGAAGACGGTGTGCAAGAAGCAGTCATCAGAAACCCAAACGAATCAAATCGTCATGGACATGGGCCTCTGAAACAGTTCGCGACTCTTCTCGCGGAGCGGTGCCTTCACTTCTTCCACCTCGAAAGCCACCTGCAAGTCGCGTGTGGGCAACTCAAAATGACAGACCGACATACCATCAACAATCGCGCACATTCTGCGTGGCATAAACGAAGTGGAAGTCCAGAGGCGGCGCAAGCCAGGCACGCAAAAGCCTTAAAGAGCAACAGCAATGTGATGCCAAACATCTGCAGGACTCTGCATAAACTTTGCGCATATGCCAATTTCGGCCGCTCAATTTCAGGGTCTGCTACTAGTACATGTTCAAACGGAAGCTCAGTTTCAGGGTCTGCTGCGCATGTTCAAACGGAAAAATGTCCCACCCTTTGTGGAGCTTTCTACTCAGCAGCAGGGACTGCCTTCAATTGCACACCGCACGTGGTTGTGTCATCTTGTGATGCTACGCACCGATGTAAGCAAAGTGGGGTGAGCAACATTTTTGGGCGAGTTTGGGGATTCTCCAATAATGTCCACTCAGTCATCCTGTCAGTCAGTCGGTCTGCCAGTCGATCCGTCGGTCCACGTGCCAACTGATCGGTTCATCTTTCGAAGCGAGATCGCGCTGCCCAGCTGGCGGTTCGGGAGAAGGCTCATCCCTGTGACGGTGACTATTGCACGTTTTCCTTGGTTCTTCAACGAACATGCACGGCGCGCCGCAACCCGAATTTTGAGAGTAGCCTCATCGCCGTAGCTGTGTTACTACATCCTGCTTGTTTCATCGTGATCGAATATGTGCAGCGTCACAGCTGAAGCTTCGAATCTGACCTCATCCCTGTGGGTACAAGCGAGAAACACCAACAACAACGCAACAAACGGAAAAGACATAATACACAAAACGAAACAACCGAAGAACATGTACAGTTTCATGAGTTATATTCAAGCACGGCATCTGTTGCTTCATCACTTTGGAGCCTCGAGATCCGCGGAACCGAGCCTTTGCATGAGAATTGAAATTGAATGATCTTGGGTCGCTTGGAAAGCATCTGCGTCTTTGTCAGATTTTCTAAAATTGAGAACTGCTAAAGTTGCTGTGTCTTTGGCCCGCAAGCTTCAGCAAGATGAAATCAAGCGCAACTGCGTTCCCGATCCTGACCCATGTCACTGCTCCGCCGGGCTCTGGATTTGAACACGTGTTCCGTCCATAGACTCCCTAAAACAAGATCTGTTGTTGATGGGTCGCTTGCGGCTCGGTTGATTGGTGGTGATTCCGGCAGTGGGCTCACGGGCCTGCTCGCTTTCATCTTCCCCACGTCAAAAGCCACCTGCGATCGTGGTCACATTCGCGTGGCATCCAACAAATCTGGAGCTCAATGCTGTCCCTTCACATGCTTGGGTTTGCTTTCCAGAGCCTTAGAATGTGCTCTTCAAAGACTGGAAAACGCATTTAGAGCTGTTTCAGCTTTGCTAGTGTTCCTGGCACTAGCCGCCGGCCGAAATCGAGCTCCCGAAACCCCCAAGCGCATTTTCCCTGCTAAACGCATGTGGCACTGGTTTCTACAAACGTGGAGCTCAATGTTGTCCCTGCACCCGAAAACCGTACCGCACATGCTTTAATTTGCTATCCAAAGCTTCAACATGCCTTTTTCAAGGCTTGGAAAACGCTTTTAGACTTGCTTCAACTTTGCTGATGCCACTCGTCCAACTCCCGAGGCTTTCATTGAGCTCTCCAAGCCACCGACCAAGCCCAAATGCATTTCCCAAGGCCTGCTAAGCGCATTTGGCCTTCGATTCAACAGATCTGGAGCTCAATGCCGTCCCTACACCTGAAAATGGTGCTGCAAGTGCTTTCGTTTGGTTTCCAACACTGCAAAAATGGTTTTTTGTCAAGGCTTGGAAACTGCATGACCTGTTTCCTACTCCCTGAACCGAAATCGAGCTCCGAAGCCTCCGACCAAGCCCACATGCATGTCCCAAGGCCTGCTAAACGCATTTGGCAATGCTGGTTTCAACAAATCTGGAGCTCAATGCTGTCCACAACACCGAAAATGCAGCCACCCATAAACTGCTCGAGTCAGAATCTTGTGTTCAAGGCTCGGCCGGGCATGGATAACCCATCTACAGCTCCAACGACAGCCATTGCGCTGTGAGGGATATTCAACGGGAGTATGTCGTTTTGTACATATAGTGAACATGGGGTGGCTTCCCGACCATGGCTTGCATTTTGGTCTAAGACGGCTTCGTGGAAGAGGGCACCGAGGAACGTACCAAAAACGAATCAAGATGGCACTACTTTGGGCCCTTTGCCCGTCCTAGCAGCTTCCAGGCTCCGAACTGTTCGGGGTCTTTTTATCCTCACGGCATCGAGCACTCCCTCCCAACGCCCGCTCCTGTGCGGCTTCCCGTGGCTTGCCGGCTGCAGCCTACAGCGCAAACCCTTCCGACGGGGGAGATGGCGCTGGTCCGCCTCCTGCACTCTTAAGGGCCCTGGAGCATCATGTTCCGCTGGAGCTGCACGCGGTGAAGCACTGAGGCTCCACAGGCGAAAAGAGCGCCGCCACGACCCCACCAACCAAATGGCGCCAACCCGACGGGCAGGGTCACGGGGCGAAGGAGTAGAAAACCCGAAAACGAGAGGAATTTTGCCGAAAGAAAGTGGCAACAGCAGCGAGACGACACCGAGGAGGATGCTGTCAAACAGGATCCAGATTTGGTGGGAGTGGCTGTGGACATGTCCCAGGATCCACCGGGTGCTCATGCCGAATTGTGGCCTGCTGAGGTCGCCGCACCCCGCTGAGGAACCTGTCTCGGGGACCCAAGGTGACCATGCGCAAAACCCATCTGCCCACCAACTTCCCGACTTCGAGGACAGGCAACAGGAGGAGCAGGCGGCCCTTGCCGGGCCGTCTCCCTTCGAGGCCAACTTAGTTTGGCAAGTTGCCACTCAAGCGCTGCATGCTGGGATCTTCCCTGGCGCTGCCACGCTCTGGTTGCTGCCCATGTCATGCTCGATCCTCCCTCTTCAAAGCCCATCCTGCATCGAAGACCACGGCCTCGGCAAGCCACGACTACCCATCCTGAATCATTGCCGCCGGCACCTGATAGATGGCGTTCCACCCATGCAATCCTGGGGTCGAGAACCAGTGGTAAACTTCATCCCAAGCTTCCTCTTCATCAACAATCTCCGGCTGCGAGGCAGGTGTTGCCCTGGCTGCGCTTGTCCTCTAGGTGCGAAGCTTACCAAAATTTCACTATCACCTGCAATCAAGGTCTTGCCGACCACCGTGCGCGCCATCAGGACATGGTCTTCCAAAAGGAGATTGCTCTGTGGCAACTCTCAGGGCACAAATGCCTCAATTCAGTAGAATCCATGCCATTCTCTTTCAACTCCCACACCTTGACTTTGAAAACATTCTACTGGAGCTGATGCACACTGCCACTGTACGTCGCGATTCCAAAAATTTCCCTCGATCGCTGTGCTATAGCTTGCCGGACGAGCCGATGCAGGTCTCAAGCTTATAGATTGCTTCTCAAGATATGTCGAAAAGACCTGAGTTCTTGGTTCGAGCACCAAGCTCCACGGCCAATCTAAACTTGCTCGCACAGGAGCATCTTCAAAAGCTGATTTGTCATTTTTGTTCGCAGGCTTGAGCCAAAACCAAGTCAGTGCGGGTGCATCTCCCATGCTGCTCCATGTCACGGCTCGGCCCGGCCATGTATCAAACTGCCTTCCACGGCCCCCAGAAAATGAAAGAACTATTTTCTTGACATTCCAAGTTGGCTCTGGCAGACTCAAGCCGCGCAACTTCGTGAACAGCTCGGTGCGATCCCCGCTGCAGGCTGGAAGCGAAGTCTTTCGCCTCGGGGCCAGCAGGTCGCAACAAGCATCTTCAGCCGCAGAAGCTAGAGCATCTACAAGATAGAGTGAAGCTCCCTCGAAAACAGATAATTCGTCCACAGGCTGGTCCTGTTTGAATAGCTTACCTTTCTGAAATCCTCTGCCAATGACCAGGTCTGAATGTGCAAAAATGAGCGGTGAAGCATCAAACTGTGGCGGGATCGCTTGCTCAGCGGACTAGTTGGTAAATTAAAAGTCATACGTCTCAGAATGCATATAGCCACAGCCAAGTCCTGTTGCCTGGGGTAGAACGCCAGGCGGTCGAAGTCAGTTTCCCGGTCGTTGTCGAAATTGCAGAAGACCCAGTATGGTGCAGGCGGAGGGAAAAGCTGTGCAATCGGCATCCGGATCAGCGTAAAGCCGTGCTTCTCTGCAATGCGCGTAAAGGACGTGACGAAGTGAACCATATGAGTGGAAGAGCACACCTGGCAGTTGACGGCAGCTTGCAGGTGCATTTCAAGCGTTGCAGTCTGAAATTGTCAGAAACGCTGCACTGCATCATCAACCTGGCGGTGAACCTTTCAGTTTGGCCAAGAGGCAAGCCACTGAATGACGAAGTTGAATAGCTTTGGTGGAGCGAATACGTCGTCGTAAAAAAGCTCGAACCAATCACGACTGCCCTTGAATGCGGTTTGCAGGGTTGTGTCTCTTATGTACACAGTGCTGCACCCGCGTCTGACCAGAAAAGAGGCCCCGGTAGAATCCTCGCTGATATCCAGACCACCATCATCCGTGGGCACCGAGCTACGTGGCGACGGCAAAGGCTGCTTCGTGGCATCTTTTCTTCCGAAACACAAATCCTCCAGGTCAGCCTTGAAAGCGGAGAAGTTGTCGAGAGTCTGTTGTCTGACGTCTTTTGGAAGAACTGTTCTCCCGCTGGATTGCAGCACCAAGAAAAAGTCTGTGCCGACTCCAAACCTTCCGTTCAACTGCTCCACGGCTTGCTCGAAAATTTGCGCATGTGAGCCCGTACCGGGAGGCTTCAGCACGAAGAGGTTCTGCTTGAGAGCGCTGCGCAGCATCCAACCTCAGAAGAAAAGGGGCTTCGTCCATCTATGTCCATCTGCCAATGCTTCCGAAGGCCCAGCCTACGCACGGGTCTTGGGCTCGTTGTCCATCAGGTCCTTCCGGGCCGCTAGTCACATTGGCTGCACAAGTCCGCTGCCTCCCGTCCATCTTTCCGCGATTAGTGCTGTCGTCTTCAGACTCTTGGAGACATGAGAGACGTTAGATTGCAGATGAGCTGATCATGTCACAGGGGGGGCGCTTGCCCTGCTTGCACACGCTAGTCCCACTTTGTGGCCTACTGACATCATCTGACATCACATCCAGTCCAACATCGACCGGACCTAGCAGTTTCATACTTACATGATGTATAGAGCAGCCGCATTCATGAGCAGGCCTGCTTTCACCGGATACGGCAGCGCCGGTGGCATGCGCAGACCACCAGCCACCTTGGTACAGACAGGGCACAAGAGAGAAGATAGCCGTCGGGCTGGGAACGAGAAGTGCGCGCAGAGCTGCCGAGCTGCCACTGCATCCAATCGGTTCCAGTCGGGCTGGGCTGGTGCATGAAAACGCACCCGGCCTGGAGCCCAGGTCGCCGACGAAGCCCGAAGCTTGGGCGAAGCCTTCCGTAGTTGCACCCCTTGAAGCTGAAGCTGGGCTTCACCGCTTAACCGGATCCCCAATTAGCAAGCACGTCGACAAGGAGCCTCTCCCAGCATGCTACGAGATTGAGCCAGCTGCTGCCGCACCAGGTTCCGGCGAATATAGAAACGGTACTCATGCATCAGCTGCTGCTCTTCCTCTTGCTCCTCATCGGCAAAGCACACCGCAACCGATCTGACACGGAAAACGAGTGGATTCGGCTCGAGCAGTGTGCTTGCACTGTAGAAGGCACTACTGCCCCTGGGCTGTCAGGGGGTATAACGCTTTGATCTCCTAGTCCCGGCTAGGGAGTCTTAGGCGCATGGATGCAGATCTGCAAAACCATGCGTTCCATAGGTAGTCGCCGCTGGGCTACTACAATGTAACCCTCGATTCTCCGTTTCGTGGCGTGTTTGTTGTGTAGACAGTACTTTGGGAGTGCCCGGGGGGGCCGGCGAAGTTCCCGCCTCGTGGATTTCCACGGGCTCCTCTCCTGTCTGAGGATCGAAGTGCCATTGTGTGCCGGCTGCCCGCACCACCAGGCGTCGCAGGGAGGTGGGTACAAGCCTGGAGCTGTGCCCGGACACATGGAATCCACCCGCTCCGAGGACTGCGAGGGTCTCTTCCCTAAAAGGGTCTTTCTCGCTTGTGCAGGAGAGCCGCTCTCCGTGGATGAGCATGTCTTCCTCTCCAGATGTTGCATCCGCCTCGGGACGCAACGCAAGCCGACAGCAGCTGGCAACGTTTGTCAAATGGCGGCATTCTTCTGACATGCCATGCAAAAACACCAACACTTTCTCCCAATTCAATGGATGGAGATCCTTCGCACAGTGATCTATCTTGACTTCTGGGTATCACGTGCGTGCACGGGGCCTCCGTGGCCTTTCATAGCTTGCCAAGCCAAGTTTACTGCTTGCTTCTATGCGGCGGCCGAGTCACGTCGGCGTCTGCGTGGGGAGGACAGGGCACAGCCATCCTCAGCTTCGAATTGTTCTCCACCTGAGACTCGGCACCGCGTAGGGCACTATGAACGGCGTGATAGGCATGATGTTTGACGCAGTGACTTGCCTTGTCGTCCCACTCGTACAGCTGTGCCCCAGGAATGACTTCCTGAGCTCTCCCAGGGAAGACGTAAGAACCCTGCTCGAGTTTGGTCGACTTGACATCGCCGCAGCCCAGTGACTAGGCGCAGGCCCACAAGGTCGTGCAGTGCTCGGATCCTAGCGGCAGGTGTTCTTACACAGGATGCATAAGCGTGCATAAGCGATATGCGTCTGAGGGGAGTTCTTTTCAGACTCGACGTCTGCAGAGTCGAAGCGGCTTGGAGAGACCGTGTAGGATGAGCCCTTTGGCAGCCTGCGTCGTGCTCGCGTGTGGGAATCGTGCTGAGCGCCTACGTAAACCACAGCCAACGCTTTGTTTATGCTTGCGTCCGAGCAGCACAAGCGTGCTTGTTTCCGGTAACGCACCTTGGGGATGTGGCAACAAGCACCACACGATCCACCGAATGTCTTCAACAGGACTGCTGATCCGACCCTTTGCTGCATGTTGTCTGCTCTGTCAAGACTGACTATGGATTCAAGCTGGACCTGGGCCACCGACGATTGAAGAATGAGCGCAAGGCGGGAGCACGAAACTTCAGGGAACAAGAATTGACAAGATGCAATCATGCGCTGTCTCCTACACCTGCTCCTTGAGGCTCTTGGACAGTCTGTATAGTCTGTTCAGTCTTGAACTTCCCAAGGTATTGCGGATGCAAGATCAAGCGCTAACTTGCCGAGCCCCGCTCTGACAACTCGTATGTCACAGAGGCACAGAGAGGCACAGGGGTCACCCGCAGACTTCTTGCGTGGCTTGCAGGAAGCCTGTACTTGGGAACTGATATGCGGCCATTTTGCCAACGTGTGGCTTTTTTGGTTATGACGCCAGGAAAACAATGTCTTTGGTCTGTAGCATAAGACTAGCACAGTGCCCTCAAGTGAACTCGCACAGGAGAGACCAGGGACAGCTGCATGCCTCATCCCACAGAGCCTCGTCAGCCCAGGCAACCTTCCTTGCCTCAGCCGATGTGGATGCACCCCGCAAGATCTACGTTTGTGCACAAAAGCAGTTGGTGCCATCGAGCCGCGTAGTGGTCGTCTTCCTTCACAGGTGCCGCTTCTACTGTTTACATGAGAGCAATCTGGCTGCACTGGCCACGCTCCATCCATGTCATCACTCCAACAACAGCTCGTGAGGCTGAGTGAACAAATTGTCGAATGTGGTACTCGCATACTCCTGGAAAACCCTGGAACTCCAACAGTATGATATCGCCGGCCGGGCTTGTGCTCTCGCCTGCAAGCTCTTGCTGACGACCGGCGGTACACCAGCATCCTAGGAGGACGAGTCAGCTTCAGGAAGGCTCCTGGAGATTTCTTTCTGCTTGCAATCTTTCTGAGAGCATGATGCTGTTGAGATCCATGAGAACCGCAAGTGCCGGCTATCGTTTTCGTATTCGATCGTGAACCTTTGAGCCAGCCTGGCCAAGCCCTCATCCCTGCATCCAGCCTGGCTCCAGCTTGGGATCCACGATGGTGCAGCATGCGCATGACGTTCGAAGTACAGCATTGGCCTCATCAGAAACTTCGACCCTATGGTGCAGTAGAACTTCGAACAGATGTCAAAGATGACCACAGCACGAATGCCTTCGCATGGCAATTTGATGCTGGCTGAGCACTGGACAGCAAAGACGATCTTACACCACCCGCGCCGGACAGGCATGGGCTAAAGCTGACCTGTTCCACAACCCAAACGAAGATTTGAATCGAAGATCGGAGTAGATCTGTTAATGGTGACGCTTGGCAGATCTAGTTAGTTCAGGTTTACGCACCGCAACTGTTTGTGCCAAGTTTCGCAGCCGAGTGTGAGTGCAAGCTTGAACCCATGGACTGTGGGGAGATCAAGCAACACATCCCGTTGAATGTACTTGCTGCCGCAGTTGCCCGCCATCAAGGGGGGCCGCCAAGTGGTTTGAGTATGTCTGGGATGTTTTTGCTGTGGCTGGCAGCTGGCAGCGTCTGGCCGCCCAAAACAACGTTTGTCTGATGTGCAGCCCACTGTAGACCTGAAGGCACCCACGAGAACATGTGAGTCGGCCTCTGGATAGAAGCTCATCTGAATCCACGTGGGGGAACGTGGCAACTCCTGTCGGCATGGCGTCTTACAGCAGAAGCCTGCATCAAGCTTTGCAAACTCCTTTTGCGCGACTCCGCTGAATCTGCAAAGTCTGGACATCAGCGCGGCCGGACTGACGTCCATCATGATGTCAGCCGTCTTTCAGCACGTTCAGCCACTCCAGCTCATGATCTGCTCTGGTGAGACCTGGGGGTGGCACCATCCGAAGCAGCATCCAATAGCATGCACCATATCAGGAACCATGCGCTAGATACCGACTTGCGAGCCAAGACTTCGGAGTGCTAAATCCTAGGCGAAGATAAACAACAAGAAGTTCAGTCCTGGCCTCGAAAATCTTGCCGACGTTTGCGTATCGTTCCTCAAGAAGGAGCAACACAAATCAACAACACACAGCCAACATATGGGAAGATCTTCCGAGAAGCAAGGAGTTCGGACACAGAAGTTAAACAGGAGTGCTGGAGGAGTCGGAAAGTTTGGTTGCACGACGTCATCCTACAGATCAAGCACGGGATTGGGCCATCCTCATGGATTTTGGCAATGTTGCCGGGGCGGATCCCTCGTGCGTTTGGCAGGTCTCCGCTGGTCACGGAGGTGAGGCGGTCTCTCATACGCCGCGCTCGACATTCTCTCGCTCTCTCGTCCTCGGATGTGATACCCAGTAGCTTACTTCGAAGCATTGGCAAGCATTGCCTCTGCGACGCAGCCCGGCCGTGCCATTGCCCTGTCCCCACACAATCGGTAGCTCGGCTTGGCTAGAAAGGGCCAAGAGGAACACACGGACCACATACGACATGGTCAAATCGAAGGGACATGTAAGATTATCTGTGCAAGCACAGAAGATAAGCTTTCCAAAAAGCCAAGACACAACTCAGAGCGGCAATGCAACATCCACAGATAAGCTTTCCAAAAAGCCAAGACACAACTCAGAGCGGCAATGCAACATACACAGTATAAAGGACAAGGACACCAACTGTTCGGGAATCAACGTAACCCTGCACGACTCGCCCTCCGTGCGCAGCGGCTTTGTGCCTGACATGCCTGGCGGAATGCAATCCCTTTCCTGCAAGTAGCTTTACTACCGGATCTTCCAATTGAGTCCGCTTTTGAATTTTGAACACTCCAAACGCTCGTGACCTGCCTCGTGCGCCACCTTTGCCACCGACATCTACTCAACTCAAGTCCTATCGGGTCCTATCGTTGCATGATGTCGCATGAGCGTGCATCCGGCACGGGGCCTCTGTCTGAGCCAAGCTGCGTCAGCTGAATGTTGCGCTGAGTATCAATATGACTGCATGCAGCATGGGCCAATAGTCTCATGCCAGCGATCCGGAAACATCCATCACGTCAGGAAACCGCACCCCCTCAATGCTGTGATGACTGACCTTTCTGGCAAGTTGTCGTGGTGATGTCGTGAGACAGATTGCAAAGCATGCTTTCCAACTCCGAAACAACATATCTGATCATGTGCTTCTTTCGGTGTCCTTCTTCCGAACGCTGCCGCTCGTTTCGTGGTGTGATTCCCTCGTCGCCTCAGACCTTCCCCGTGTACGTGCGTGAGTGTGTGCGTGCCGGCCAGCCCGGTGGGCGCGCCGGCGAGCCGCAGAACAGGTGCAATTTTTTGAAACGCGATTGCACTCTCACTTTTCTTCGGCCAGTGAACGTAAGCCTGCTGTTGCGGTAGCGCAGGTGCACACACAGAAGCCCAGCGAATGAAGCTGGCCCGCCAACAGTTGTTGGCNTGCACTCTCACTTTTCTTCGGCCAGTGAACGTAAGCCTGCTGTTGCGGTAGCGCAGGTGCACACACAGAAGCCCAGCGAATGAAGCTGGCCCGCCAACAGTTGTTGGCAAAACCGTCCCCTTTAAAAATCCCAGGGTGGTGTGGGAGGGAAGCACTTGAGCAGGATAAGCGTGCGGCCTCGAGTTTTCGTGCCACTGCTCATCAAGACTGTTCTAGAACGATTATATGAAACGCGATTGCACTCTCACTTTTCTTCGGCCAGTGAACGTAAGCCTGCTGTTGCGGTAGCGCAGGTGCACACACAGAAGCCCAGCGAATGAAGCTGGCCCGCCAACAGTTGTTGGCNTGCACTCTCACTTTTCTTCGGCCAGTGAACGTAAGCCTGCTGTTGCGGTAGCGCAGGTGCACACACAGAAGCCCAGCGAATGAAGCTGGCCCGCCAACAGTTGTTGGCAAAACCGTCCCATATCAGCGCCCCCATAATAGCTCGCTCACTGGCAGATGTGCCGTTCAAAATTCATTGCTCGATTCTTTACTTCACATTCAAGAAAGGCTTGCGCTAATGCTGATGCCAAGGTGCGCGGGTAAGGCTCAGCGATGTGCTTCATCCATTTTCCGGAAGCATGGCGCCCAACCAAGGGAATATGCAACTCCCCTGTTCGACTGCAAAAGCCACACCGAGGAGGCCGACAGCGATGCTTTGATAGACGAGCTAGATCAATGTGCACTCCTGCGAATTGCGCTGGCCTTCGCCATCTGGTGCCAAATTGGCAGAAGTCGCAAATGATCGAGGTAGCGGGCCTGCGCCGGAGCACGTAAGCTATGGGTTTGCACAGCCAGAGCCGCGAGGACGCGGGATTTTCCAGGGTACCTGGCACCAAAAGTGCGCAGCAAAGGTTGAGCAACTTTCCCGAAAACCGCATGAGCGCATTCCCTGACTGTACTTTGAGCTGGTCTTCTCGGCAGAGGTCAGGCAGTCCAAGTGGCAAAAGGTCGGAGCGGACAGGCGGCGGTCCTAGCTGGCAGTCGCGAGCACGTGCGAAGGAGGTGCACGGCATTCCCAAATGCAAAGCGCGGACTTTTCCAGCCCTAAGCCAACCAAATATTTTCTGCTGGATTCGAGGCTGCAACAAGTCGTAGTTGCATCCGAGACGAATATCCCACAGCAAGACCGCGCCATGATGTCAATCGGGCTATTGCCGAGGACAGACGGCCAGAACCTGAAAAGATCTCCAAGAAAACAGGTGGGTCCGGCAGCGAAGTAGTCAACGCAGGCGTCGGAGCGTGTTTGGCAAGTCCTCTGCGGCCTGTGTTGCCCTTTTTCGCACATCTGGCTTTAGAGAGTTGAACAGCTGTGCAAGCCGGCCGCCCTTTTGGTAGCGCCTCACGCTGGCTGCGCTTTTCCACCGTCCTCGCATCTGAATCGCCGCCAAGTCGCGGTGCTTGGCTGCAAAGTCGTGTGATGCTTCACCGTGGCGAAGTCTGTACATGTGGAGGTGGCCCAGAGGCTTCAAAGACAACTCTCGGCTGCACTCTGCAAGAAAGTTGAGGTTGAAGGCCGGTTCTTGCGAGCTTCGAGTCCCCAGCTTCAGACAACGATGGATGGCCTCGCATAGCCCACGGTGGTAGTCGAGGTCCAATTGGACCATTGGAGGCTCTCCGAAACATGGCCTCAACGGTCATAAGGTTGTGGCTGTTCAGCTGGTCAATCTGCAAACAATATCGGAGGAACATGGAAACCTGGAAGTGCTCTTGCATTCCCCACGCTGCCGAGTCCAACTTGCACAAGGTTCGCACTCTCTCATGATGCCCCTCGAACCCCAAGCCCTCAACGACTAAGTAGTTCAGGCACCATTTTTGTGGTCCTTGGTCCCGACATGGTCCAATTGACCTGTTTCTGGCAAGACTTCTGGGCGGCATCCTTCAAAGACACTTCGGGGCGGCCTAAACTGTCCAATGCTAGCGGCGTGCACCGGAAGTCCCACCCACTAGGCTTCAGAAGGAACTGATCCCGATCTCGCCCATAGCAGCACTCAACGAAAACGGCCCGCCCGGAAGGAAGTGTGTGCACGGCCTTCGAGCCAACCACTGCCGCGGCAATGACACCCGGAATTGCATCCCCGAAGCTCACACCCTCGAAGGACTCCGCCGCTAACCAGTAAAGAGTGTCAGCCTCATACGACATCTCACCCGTCTGCACCGGCATGGCCGGAGCCGCCGCGATTGGAGCTACCGCTCCCCCTGCACCACCGGCTGGTGGGAGACCGCCTCCCACTCTAGCGGCCGCCGGGGAAACCCCATCCAATCCACGCCTGTTGCGCTCTGCTGCCACCTCGATGCGTCCATCCCGAATGATGCGCGAGTACTCTGCAGCCGACATAGGGGCAAATGAGTAAACCTGTGCTGCAGGGACTCCCCGCGGCACCCGGCCGGGTTGTCAGGGGCATGCCAAAGATGAGCCAGGTCGGCATTCCGAGCATGAAGCTCTTCAACATACACGTCCCTGTCAGGCGTACAGATCATCCATTCATCTGCCTCAATGTGTCCCAGCAAAAGCCGCGTGTGAACGACACCAGGATCCCCAATGTACCGAAGATAGACAAGTTCTCCTTCTTGAAAGTTCATGGCTCAACTGGGCCCTCTACTGTTCCAGGATTTGCAGCCCCTTTTGAAGGCCGTACAAGCCTTTGCCCGGCTTGCCCTTGACTGCCAAGGTAACCTCCTGATCTCCCGCTTCGTTCCGACGAATGGTGACTCGGAAGACCAAGGCAAGATTTGCAAAGAGAAGCCCAACAATGACAAGGAGCAAGAACCAGGGACCAAGATTCGACGTCTGACCCTTGTCCTCTGAAGAACACAAGCACTGACACTGACAGGGCCGTACTTCAGTGGCCTCCTTGTTTCCCGAGCTTCGCAACCAAAGACCGCCTGCCAATCCTATCAGGCCCAGCGCTCCGTGAGTCGCATCCATGCACCGACTACACTGGAAACCCTTAAGCACTTGAGCAGGATAAGCGTGCGGCCTCGAGTTTTCGTGCCACTGCTCATCAAGACTGTTCTGGAACGATTATGCTGCGTAGATAACCCCTGACTTGCGGCTCCAGATCTGTTTGTCTCTCTGTCTCCCTCTTTTGCTTCCGGCTGGATTGGTGGGTCTCAGAACCGTTTGATGCTCGCTGGGCCTTCTGTGGTTACCCCGTTGGCTGCGCAGGAAAACGGAGGGTCGTACCCAAAAGGCAAAGCACGCACCACCAAAAAAAACGGGACAAACCAAAATAAGCGAGAAGATAGAACAGCACTGGACCAAATATAAGAAACAAATCAGAGCAGGAAACGAGAAGCACAGCGTGTCGTGGAAGAGCAACGTGGAAGGAGCACCAAACGCAACGAACACAACAAAACACAAAGCTCTGCAAATGGGGTGGGACAGGCTGTAGGGGTCTGTAGGGGTAGTCGGGGAGGTGGGCGGCCACAGCCCTTTTGGGGAGCTGGAGCTGGTGTTGCAGTCTGGATGGTCGTTGTGGTGCGCAAATTGCCTATCTTGTTGTGACATGCTTGTTGTTAGACACTAGAAAGATCTAGAAAGCACCTGGCACTTTCCCACTTCACTGCGACCTTTGGAGCGAAGACCGTAGGCGCACAGGCTTAACCGTCACACCTGCAGTCCCCTGCCCTACTGAACTGCAAGATCTGCAAGTGGCTGCAACATTTTTACTGATAGTCGTCGAGGAATTGCCCTGGAGTCCAAGACAGCGGCATAAAAAATCATGCGTAGCTTGGGCTCGAAGAGCAACAAACCTTCGAAATACAACACTGATGGAAGCTGACAGAATCAGTTGTAGCATGTTGTAGTCGCTGATCCAATAGAAAGGCGACGAATGAGACATTTGGCACCAGGTAAGAGGAAAGGAGCAAGAAGCACAAAGCAGGAAGGCAGATGCCGACCTCAACAGACAGAAAGCAGGGACTTGCAAGCAAACACAAAACCCAAGACAACAACGAATCATGCAAACATCCCAATGCAAGAAGGATGCAGCAAACACCAAGAATACACCAGAGAAACAAATGCAAGCCAACACATATGGAACCAAACACGAACCACTACCTACCCAAAACAACACGCGAACCGTGCCTACTAACGAAGGCAAGCTTCCCAACTTACGACAACTTTGCTTGCCACTGTATCGCTAGCATCACCAGCGCAGGGGGCCAATCGGAGAACCTCGCCACGATCTCCTGCATACACCTGTCGAGGCAATCAAATCTAAAATGTGTTGCAGAGTTACTAAGTAGCATCTCAGCATCTTCGTCCTTGTACTTGGAACCACTGCCAGAACTGGATGACGACATCTGCGGAATCTGTGCAAAATAGCCTGACTCGCGATAAGACAACAAGCGCGGCTCGACTGAGTTCATGCTGCAGTGGATCGAATTATCAGCGTGCTCTGGACTCAGGACAAGATCCAAAAACGCTGCCGAGCAGCACTTATAGCTTGCTTTGTCGATCGTCAGATCGACGCCTCGATGATACAGGCCGACTTCCGACTTCGGACAGAGAAGCCACGCGCGAACAGCAAATCTTAGTTTGCCGCGATATTTGGCCGACTCGCCCCTCCTTACACATTCCGAGATGACGACTCTACAAGATGCTTGAACAGCCGAGCTGAGTCAACTTAGGACAAACTTCGCAAGCAACACTTCCAAGCAAGCCGAGCCACCATTTAATCTTCTGCAGTGCTGCAACTAGTGAATGCCGCTCCAACCTCGGTGTTACCGTGATTCCGGCCTGCATTCTTTCACCTGTGATGTAGCCTCATCATGCCAGAGTAATCATGTCACGAACTTGTGATGTCAAGGCCGCGATGCTGGACTCGCTCGTGAACTATCGAAACGATGTAAACCGCACTCTTTGAGGTACGGGCTTGTCTACAGGTGTCGCTGAAGGGTCATTTGCCACAGAGACCTACGGAAGATTCGCATTCAAGTGCAGTCAAAGCAGAGTGGAGAGGCATGACAGTCTGGCAGATGCTCTTTCAATTGAAGGCTCGGTACTGAAGTTGTCTCGACTGTCACATTCTCTTAGAGGATTCACGTGCAATCAGCTTATCAATGGCATGCTGGCATCTGCCGTTGACACATGTGCCTGACCGTCGCCGTTCACAGCATATCTGGGTATGTGGAAGTACATGGGCCACATCCTGTGCAAAGGACATCAGTACATACTCGTAAGACGTAAAGATCATAAGGGTTATCAGCAACGTGTGAACAAAGTGGTACATCAGTCCTCATCCAAAAATTCTGATATTCACCAGGCGGCTTCATCCTCGACTTGCAAGGGAAACAGCTCTTTGACGCACCTTCCATCCAGACTGTCACAACTGCCTGCGATCACATGTTGGCTTGCATGCGCAGGGATGTAAGAGACATTTTTGCCAACCGACAAGTATCCGGGAGCCAAACTGCGAAAATCAAGCCAAGTCACGTGCTCATTGAGAAAGGAAGCCTGCCCACAGCTGTTAAGTCCGAACGATGCTTTTCGCGTCGCAGGCATCGGGTTTCTAGCGTTGAGCTGAACTCTGCTATCCAAGGAACCATTGGTCCCACGTGCTGACTTGTCCTAAGCTGCACGAAGCCAACAAGGTGCTCTCCTCTCACGGCCAGGCCGACAGCTCAAACTCTGGAGTACCAGGATTCGCTCCAAGTAATCAATGATGCCCACCTTCACGTCACTCTGCTACTCTCTCAGACACGACTGGCTGGTGCAGCTAGCTGGGTGCCCGGCGGCAAAGCGCAAAGACCGCCCCGTCGGGTCCTGCGATGGTGTTCATGTGCATTCACTTGGGGACCAGCGGCGGCCTTTTCGTGCTGCGATGACATCGAACATAGTGCACAATTACAATTCCCGAAGTAGTGTCCGAATCCAGAATCAGTGGCCATCGAGGCTTCTGATGCTGGCATTGGCACCTTCACAGGGCTGTCATTTTCTGTCAGCCGACCCAAGCGCGACTGCCACACAACTATGCGATAATCTTCAGACCTGGATGTCGTTAGGTGGTTTCCTGCTATGAGCTATGAGAGACTGCTCAGTCTCAGTCCAAGATCTCGCTGACTAATCATGCTGAAGCACGATGCATTTGATGTCAATGTGTATGGAACCAGGAACAAAGAATAGTCCGTCATCTGCAAGTCCCGGAGGAACTCAGAATCCTCTGCATCACTGCGGTGGAGGCTGACGCGGCACAGCAACGAAAGCATCGGTCCGTCTCCAGTGTAGCTGCAGCCTCTCGGCTGCCACAAGCTTGCAGAGGCAGGCCAGAGGGGAAGAGATCCGTAAAGCCAGCCTAGGAATCCGGAAGTGAAGGCTTACGGCTTAAGTGCTCCTCTCGGTTACAGGTGCTTGAATCGCCCGAGATGCATCTTTACGGTGCCAGACCACCGCGTCTCCGAAGTGACTTTTGCCTGATGTGAAAGTCTTCATGAGGCGCATCTCTAGCGGTGTGCCATCTGTGCAGGCTGAGCCGGACACCGTCCCGAATACCGCAAAACTTGGGTCCTTTGAGGTCCTGGCTTGCTGTGCGATCGCTCGCGCTGACCACTCTACAACGCTTCGCCCTTCGACGCCCTCAGCTTCATCCCAGTGTCCAGGAACTCTATCTCATCATGGCTAGAATCCTCGGTCAGGAACGTTGCAGGTCCTTGACACGTGTACATAGCTCCAATTGCCTATACATCTGCGTCTGACGCCTACGTGTAGAGATAGGTCATATCCTCGCTCACTTTAACAGAGCTGATGTTTTTACTTTCTCTCCCTCTCTCTGTAATGGATGCTGTTCGCCAGCTTTCCGATGGACCAGGAGCAAAGGAACTCAAACATGTGATAACACGCAGCTACGGGAGAACGAACAGCAAGGCCAATGCATTGAAAAGCACCTTCCAGCACCCCGGGCACCCTCAAGCAACAACCTTGGGACGTCTCTTGCTTTCGGCTGAGGTCGCGGCTTTTGGAATGAACATCGTTGTGCCTTTCATAGATCTAAAAACGCCGCAGACGCACTGTGCTGGCAGGCAGCCAAAGCACGATCGGCCATGGGCAGCTCCACTTTGCGCATGACGCTCCTCGGTTGAAGGCACATCAGCGCTCTGCGAGTCTCTGCGACTTTGCGCCACGGCACCAGTGCACCCGCTTGTAGATGTCAGGAAGGTCCAAGACAGCACACATGGGCGCAATCCTGAGCGCTGCCCCGTTTGACCCACCGTCCCACCCCACTTACAGACTTCTCTCTGTTGCCGAGGTACGCCGTCCTGTAGCAGCCTTCACAGCACGGCAAATCATTTCAAGAGTCCACCCTCTGGCATCCGGCCCCAATGCGGCCAGGTACAGATACTATCGACTAGGCAAACCCCACAACAGCAAGGAATGACACCATCGTGACAGAGCACTGTCCATTTCTCGACCTCTTGTAAACCGATCGGACAGGTTCGAGTGTTCAAGGGCTCAAGCAAAGGTTGCACTGAAGGCTGATTTGTTGTGGCTGGAGCTTGGAAGAGCAGCATCAGGAGGGCATTTGCAACGGCTCGCGAATCTACAGGAGAGTCTAACAGAGTCTAGCAGTCCAGAAGAGTCTAGCAATTTAGGGTTTGGAGTCCGTGAAAGCCGGTGCCTCGGACTGTGACCTTTGCCCGACTCGGGCCGAGACCCGCTCTGCAAAGAGAGCTGCAAGCTGCTGTGAGCTGCGACGCTGCGAACGCCCTCCCCGACGACTTATTTGAGTTCCTCCGCCCTCCACGTCCGATCCGAAGCGCCTCCATGCTTCCGGGTCTCGTCCTGCAGCTTCATGTGCAGAGGAGGCATAACCTGGCAAAGCTATGCAAAGCTTGCATTCATGCTCTGGCTCTCCCATCCAGTTTTGCACATAAACTGCAGGTCCTGCCTCACGCACAATGTCTGGATTTTCATCGTCCTGCTCAGCATTGGTGCAAATGTGGGCTTCGTGAACTCTTCTCTGCTCATAGCTGCTCTCTATCGGTGCAATATGGTGCAGTGCAATCAATTCACTATTCACACCGCGGTAGAGACAAGGAAGTTAGACCAAGATACCTTGAAGTTCTTGATGATGAATCGGCGCATGTTCGTAACAATTGCGGAACCACTCCTCCTGAATGCAAAGGATAAGGGGCCCTTGAGCAGCCCATTCGCACATGAGTCAGTTCGAGTGCTTGCAGCATCGAGGCTAACTTGATCACATCTGAAGTCGCCAAGTCGCCCTGTCGCGTCCCTCTGCGCATGGATGCCTGCAACGTCCTGGTCAGAGGGCTGTCAGCTCCGCCGCGGTGTGCAACATGACAAGGCATCAGTTTCGATAAAATGGAGTCTGCTGTGTGCCTGTGCAAGATCAGCAATCGAGCGGTTATCGCAAACATCTCGGTTTTCGAGATCTTCCAATCCAGCCCAGCAGGCACGGAGGTCGATACCGAAGTCCTCAGGTATGCGTACAGTCTACCAGAAATCCATGTGCCTGCGGACTCCGCTGTAGCCGCTGCCGTGTCTGGGTTGGTAGTACAGAAAAATCGAAACGTCGAAATCAAAATAACCAAAGTCAACGGCGAAGCATGACCTAGACCTAGTGAACCAACACATGGGAGGTCTGGCAGACGGACAGCCCATCAGAATCAGTCTGCTAGTAAGCAGGGTTCATACTCAGAACGTTTCGCAAGCCAGCTTGACTTAGCCAACCTTAGCCAACGATGTCGTCCAGGCATCGAAAGTCATCTTCCGTATGGGCTGATCTCGCACACGGAAATGTGCCTCTGCAACCACTCAGACTGTGGCAGGGAGACCAGGTGACTCCACGTCTGCTGAGATTCCCACGGCCAAATCCATCAAGGACCTGTGCATCTCCGGACAGCTGGGAAAGTATAGATGAATGCACAAGCAAGCACCCACAGACTCACAGACAGAGATGCAACACAACGAACGGCTGGACGTTCACAATCAAACACACGCGCGGACAAGACAAATATATAGTATGATGTGTATGTAAAAGCCGAACCAGATATGTAATACATGGGATGCGCATGTGCAGCAGAAGCACAGCTATGATCCAACAAGCCAGGCGCATTTGGTTTCAGCATTGTGGACTGACTTGCTATAGCTGCTGAACTAGGAATCTACCGCGAGCTTGCGATACAACAACTTGCTGTCAAGGACACGTGAAGTCGTGGACATCGAGCTCACCCACCTGCCGACAGCTTGTTGCAAGAGTGCTGCTTGGTGGCCTTGTCAGCCGAAGTTTCTCTTTGGCCCTCAGATCTGCTCTTGCATGACTCTTTTTATGCGTTCCAGTGCCAAACCCTGACTAGGTTGATTAGGTGTCTTGTAAGCGGGAGCCCTTCGATATCCTTCGATTCTATCCTGCGCTCGGGTGGTGACTTGAACGTGGGCTAGGCGCTCGGCCCAATCTCCACCGATACGCAGCGTGTCGTGCAGAAGTGGAACGGGAACGAGTGGCAAGGGGAGGACATCACTGCAGCAGGCCGGTCCCGAGATTTTGAATGCAACAAGCGTAGAATGCAACGCACCTAGAAACGATTGAATTCCATCCTCTCAGCCTTTTAGTTGCAGCTTCAATTAGTGGGTTGTGCGAAGTGTCTCACGTGCTTTACAGCCATGATACTACAGTGCGACCTGCTTCACTGTGGCTTCCGTCGGGCTGAAGGAAGACATCTGCGAGGCATGGCATGGCATGGCTTCATAGTGTCCGGCCTTCACAAGGCGTCCCAGCACCTTGTGCCCAGTCACGTCCTGGACTCGGTGAGAATTCACATCACCCGAGTGTGGATGCTGTTTTAGAGAGTGACAAATTATGAATCTTTGCTAAAGTCCAGTGTGGACGTGCAAGCTCACTTGTCAGGCGCCGCGGACGCTGGTGATGTTGTCGTTTAAAGCACGTTTCATCGCAATCTGACATTTTGGCATCGACCAGAAGGATCGTTCACAAGTAGAAGTGACTGTTTGAAGTGCGATTCTGCAGTGTGGACGCTCCTTGATTCGTATTTAGACCAATCGATGCGAGACAGAGCGACCACCAGAATTTTGTGCGAAAGCCCCTGTGATACAGTGACCCCCAAGAAACTGGAACATGAGATGAGGACGATAAATGCTGCAATTCCCTTATTCTGCCTTAAGGGCATGAGGATACTCATCTTCCAACTATCTGGCTTCTACTGTAGTCTTGAAGCTGATGGAAATCGCCGGGCAAATGTGCGCTGCACCCGGAGCTCCTGAAACTCTTTCCAGCCGGCACCATGCCCATAAAGAACCTGGCAAATTGGTAGGGCTCATGTTGCTTCGCTTGCAAATCATGTCAGATTCAAGACTTCTTCGTGAATTGATGCACTTCACCATGCCATTTGCCAAGAGCGCACCTGCTTGCCGTGGACGTTCCTCGTAACGAAGAAGCTGATCATTTTTCTTCGAATCCTCTGGCATGGCATCAAGTAACAGCTTACATGCACTTTCACACAAGCGGTGGTGCACTTGGCACGCATTGCATCCTAATCTTCATGGTTCATCGTGATCACAGGATTAGCCATGCTTCTTCTGCTCCAATGCCATGCTGATCGGGACAACAGACTCCAATGAACCCCCACAGTGTCGTGGCTGCGTTCGCCTCGGAAAGCAGCAGCTCGCTTCTGTAGCGTACGCAGCTGCCCTGAAGCTCTTCTCTGCTGTGAAGCTCGGAAGGTCAAGCCACGCCAGCAGTGTGAGAAAGTCATACATCATGTCGGTGTCGTACATTGCAGATCTGCCAGTGTCCTGCAGCATTCATAATGCACCGGATGGAACGCGGCTCAAAGTGTGCTCCGCCATTCAGGGATAATGTGCTGACAGCTCACCAGAACGAAGCATGCTAGCACCCGTGCCTTATCCCGTCATCACTACCACCCTCCTCCTGCTCCTCCTCCTCGGGTCTTTCGGACAGCGAGTGAATTCTGCGACCCGAGCGATGGCTTGTAGCCGGGTTCAACGATGAGTTGGGCGACAACTAGAGGTCTATGTGTCGCAGGGTGGCTGGCAGCCTTGGACTTACCGCGCCTGCTCCTCCTCCTCGTCATCACGACGGTCATTAGCATCACCATCACCATATCACCACCATCATCATCAGCATTATCATCTTCTTCTGGACCCGGTGCTTGTAACCCTGCAGTGTCACGAACCTCCTTCAGCATCCGCGTTAGCCGCCCTTCCTGAACCAGAGCCAGGGATGCGTAGCACCGGCTACGAGGAATGCACCGCTAACATCCTTCGTGACTCTGCGTTCGCGCCTCGCGGAGGCCGACAACGGCATAGATAAACACGAAAGCCACCTGAGGAGTTGGAGATGTCACCGGCGGACACAGGAGTCTAGCCGAGCTGCCGAGCTGTACCGGCCGTACACCATGACATCGGATGCAGAGTCGCTGAGCAAGATGTCGCATGGCTTTCACAAACTACGCTTCTCAAATCTCGAGCCACAATCGTGCAACATGGTGCGAGCAGAGGCTGAGGCTGCATCAAAGAGAACCGTTCTGGGTCAAGTCTCCGTGGAGGGCCAGGCACTGCGGGCCGTGGCCTTGTCTTCTGGGACTCGCCGCTGCCCAACCGGGCAGCCAGGCCAAGAAACCTGGCGATCCGCGAGTAACCATAGCCATCACAGTGGGTTGGTTGGGAGCAAAAACGAGCGGATCAAGCAGACTTAGAAAGCCAAGGTGCCCAAGGAACTGGGTGCCTGAGTTGCGCAGAATATCCAGCACTGGCAGAACGAAACCCCTGACAAGCAATGCCGCAAAGGCGCAATGGTGGACTGCGTACAGACACCTAAGCTGCCCGAAGAACGGAGGTCACCAAGTGTTCGAGTTGCT
This sequence comes from Symbiodinium sp. clade A Y106, assembly GCA_003297005.1. Taxonomy (NCBI): domain Eukaryota; class Dinophyceae; order Suessiales; family Symbiodiniaceae; genus Symbiodinium; species Symbiodinium sp. clade A. The sequence goes on from BGNK01003512.1 coordinate 35,810, forward strand.
GTCCTGTGCTGTCGCTAAGCCACTCGCTCGCTCACTAACTACTCTCTCCCGTGCTCCCTTGTTCCCTTGCTCCCTCCCTCCTTCATCCTGCCCACTCACTCACACAGACGCACGGATTCTAAGAAAACCCTACAGATCCTGGACATCTCTGGACCTGCAAGGTGACCAAAACAAGACAGTGACCCACAACTTTGCCATGACTACAGGTCGCCAACTTGCTGAAAGGGCATAATGTGGGGCAAGGCTTGACATCCCGAGGTACTAAAACGTACTAAGTGTATGTAGCCAAGGAAGATCAAGGAAGTCCCATTGTGACAATCGTACACACAGAGGAGGACGAAATGCAAGGTCACGAACTTGGGCAAATACACAACGGTGATCGACCCCGCTGGGTACTAAATTTCACAAAGGGTGTCATACAGTCTGGACGCAGTCGTCAAACACACACGTGCACACGCACACGCGCGCTCCGTGGAGGGCTAAACTGTCTCAGAACCGAATACATCAAATACGACATGAAAAGACGACGACTTACAGCGAATACAAAAACAAATTGAAGCAACTCCCACAAAAACACACCGGAGAGAGACAAGGAGGGAAACGGAAGTTGCCTTGCAAAAGAGCCAGTACGCTTCGAACGAGAGAGAGAGAGAGAGAGAGAGAGACAGAGAGAGAGAGAGAGCCAGGCAGGAATATAGGAGCAGTGCGAGAACAAACAGTGGAGATCGCTGTAGAGCCTACTATTCTCCCGCCAAGAATGTTAAAACGATCGCCCTCTGTTAAGGGGGGCAGGCCCCCTCCTCGTTTCTTTTCCCACTTCTACACCATTGAGCCCCTTTTGGACCGAACCCACCATGATGCACTGCCCTTGCCGAATTTGGTCCAGACAATCCGAGGTGGGTCCAAGAGATTCCACACAAAGATTTCGTCACCTGTCCATGTGTGGAAAGGGCTTCCTGGGCTCTCTGTGGGAGCCGCCCTGCCTGAACTGCTAGAGCTGGCTGATGGCTCCGGCAGGTCTGGTCCCAGGTAGCAGGCATAGTCGGGCTCTTCGGCTCCTGCCGACATTTCTTGTTGGGAGCTTCGGGTGAAGAGTTGAAGGTCTAAAGTGTTTGGTTTTCGGCTTAGGCTTCGGGATGTCGTTTTTGAAGGGCTGACAAAGCTTGCAAATTTTCGTGCTTACACACTCGGCTCCTGTTGCTCGAAGGTTGTAGCCAAAGGCTTGCACAACTTCCTGGTGAGCCTTCAGCTGTGCAGGCATCAGAAGTGCTTCATTCCGACCCACTGAAATGGCTTCCAAAGCATCGATCTTGGCCGTGACCTTTTGAAGGAAGCTGGGTATGGAGATGTCGATCCTGCTCAAGTGGGTTGACAACTGCCTCTTGGAGTTGAAGAAGGCCACAAAGTCGTTGACCCACTCTTTCGGGTCACCAGTGCCGGTGCACCTGCCTTCGACCCTGAAGCCGCCAAGGTCCCTGTCACTCAGCTTCTGGAGCAACTGCTTGTAGGTCTCCAACTTTTTCTTGCAGTCTTTTATGCTGCCGGGCACCTTGTCCCAGGAAACCTTGACCAGGCGAGGGTACAAGATAATTCTCTTCATTTCGCAGTTTGGAAGGTAGATTGGGCCATCTATCTTCAAGGAGCCAAAATCGGTGTACCCTAGCATAGAAAAAATGCTGCCTTTGCTCCAACCATCTCCGGTGGACTTGAACAATGTTATCTTGTCACTGGAAACATAGAACCCAAAGTCGAGGATGCCTCTGGGAACTGCAGCTTGCAACTGCCTTCAACTGTGAATGCTGGGAGCTTGTCAAGTTGATTGACGAAAGCACCCGATGCCCAGGTAACAGCCTTCATGTTCACAGAGCAGAAGGCCACCCATAGCTCACCTGCATGACCCTGCTACGTGGGGTTAATGTACCTTACGGCGGGTGCTTAGGGGTGAGTGGACTTTCCCAGCATGCTGAACGAGCCTGCCTGTTTTGCTGTGCACCCAAGCAGTCGAAAGCTCTTGGCGGCCACCCTTGCGCAGCGCTGCATTGCCGCATTGCCGATGTTTATGAAGCCATGTGAAGCTAAGTGTCGCCTTAGCACATGTGTGAAGTTTGCTGCTGTCGGCTGTCACGAGAATGCACCCTGACTTGCCCCTATCTGGCCTATCTAACTAGACTGCAGTGGCCAGGAGCGGCTTCGCCGCAGCTGCGCTGGCCGGGAGCGGTTTCGCCGCAGCATGGTGAATCTCAGAGAACCATGTCAGTAGTGCCATGCGATCGGCCTTTCAAGTCGGCATGCGGAACCGCAGCTGCTCCAGGAACCAGCCTCCGAAGGTTGGAATAAAAAAGTGTGGAAGTGTTCAGGAGCTCGATCCAGCAAGGTGGCGAAGTGCGGCTGCTCTTTGATCTTGAGGTGGCCGTCCTGGTCCAGGAGCGGCCGCCCGAAGGTCTTCCCGTGGATCCTGAGACAAGCTTCAATGGGTGCTTCATGACACCCAAGAAGCACCACTTCCAGACTGCGTGAGCCGGCCCTTTTTGCAGCCAAGAGACTCGCGCCACACCTGCAGAGCCCGAATGATGTTCCCGCGGCCCTTCTTGCCGGTGAAGCTCTCTGCAGTGAATTGCGGCTGTTGCATCTCCACTCCTTGGGCACAGGGGTGGCGCCCGACCGAATCTTCATGCACTCCTTGTCAGCCTCCGCCGCCAGGTAGACACGCAGCAATCCCTGATGTTCAGTGATCTCGTAGGAGTCTGGAGCGAACTCCAAAAGGACGTTGTCCGAGTGAGCCACCAGGTTGAGCATGGGCTGCAAAATGCAAGTTTCGAAGACTCCTTGCTGCCTGGTGCCCAACAACACGGGATCCTGCAAGCGGCAGGCATTCCAAAACGGCACGTGCCGACCATATCATGCCAGGGAGCGGGTTTTGCATGCAGCATTTCGGGACGCAGGCAATCACAGAGCGGCAGACACACAGACATGGACGGAACAACACGACTTCTTGCTACCGAGCCTGAGTTGCCCCCGACCACCAGATAACCAAAAAACAGGTAACGCCGTCCTGCTCAGGCTTGTACGCAGTATGCCAGGGAGGATCCTGCCAGAAGCCTTCCGAGCTAGTGCCCATCCTCACCGCCTCTCCCCTTCACTATCACACCTCTGAAACGAGTGCCCAGGCCTCCTGCCCGTTCTTCGCAGCCCGCTCAGCTGCCTGAAACCAGCTCCGCCACTGGTCTTGGCACAAAGATCACAGGCAGCCAAACCTCGCCCCGCACAACGAAACAAGCAGGCAATGAACGCTGCCCAGTCGCGGTCCACACGGTATCCCCGATCCACTCTCTCGATTTGCCATGGCATGCTTGGAGAGTAGTGCTGTGCAATGTGTGGGACGGGACCAATGGCTGGCGTCGGAGAGCCGGCTCACGCAGTCCGAAGTGTAGAACCAGTAGTGCTGGAATCGCTGCTGCTCCTAGTACTACACGACAACGACGACAACAACGACAACACACAAGTGATGGTAGTACTTATCGCGAGGGCTAATCCCTGCCACAAGAAAAGCAACCGGAGGGGGGTAACTGTGAAGCACAAAGTTGTTTGTCATCCAGATCAGAGTGCTGTTGCTTCTTTCAGTACGGCTTCACGCTAGGTCCCTCTCTCTCCCAAGCTCCGACTGTGCACAGGCCGACGACTCGCGAAGGCATTTGGTCCGAGATGTGGAAAAGGCTCGCAACGACGAGGCCGGCTTTGCACGTGTGCACTAGTTTTCTTAGCGTCTTAGATTGGTAGCGGAGCCTGTGTGCTCCTGTAGCCGTAGATCCAGACTGTCATGGCAACTGGTGCAGCTGGGCCGCCCCCGGGCTTCGAGTGCAGTGAAGACGTCGGCTTGTTGAGCCGCCGGATGTGCCACCAACCCCTTCGCTTGGTCAACGAGGGGACCGTGCTGTGGATGATCGTCAAGCTTCCGAATCGGACAGTGGGTCGCAAGGCCGTCGTGCTGAGCCTCGCTACCGATGCTGGGGATGAGCATCGGCCGGGGAACTCCACTCCTCCGACAAGGTGGAGTGATGGACGCGCCGGCCAATGGGCCGGAACAGATGGCGGCGGATGGGACACCAGTCGCCGCGGTGGCGGCTCTGAGCGCCGATGGGGTTCTGCTCGAGACGAAGATGGCAAGTGGAGAGATGACCGAGGACGCCACAGCGACCCAGGGAGCACCCCATCAATAGCTCAGGCGACGAGTGGCAAAAGCGAGATCCAGGGTTGTCACGGGGACATGATCACGGAAGCCAACTTCGAGTTCCCTGGGCAGATGGTCGAGATGTCATTGGACGGCAGTGCGATCAGGGAGACCGACACGGCGGATGGGATGATCCTCGACGAGCTCATGGGCACGATCGCGGGTGGGACACCGGTGCCAATGTCTTTCGTTCGGGCTGGTATGGCGAAGACGGAGATGACAGGCGGAGGTTCGGAAGAGCCTCAGAGAAGCTCTCGGTCCCCACGTTCACGGCCGAGGACTCAGAAGACCTTGGAGGGAGCGCGCGCTCCTATCTTCGCCAATTGGCGGCCTGGCGCCAGATGACACTTCTCCCCATGAACCAACAGGGGCTGGTCTTGTACCAAGCCTTGGAGGCAAGGCTTGGATCGCTGCCGAGGAGCTCTCAGTGCAACGACTCGGCGAGGACGATGGCATCGAGTACCTGATCTCATGGGTTACGGCTCGCTTCCTGGATCTGGAGGTTGCTCGCATAGGCAAGGCGTTCAGCGACTACTTCAGGAAGATGAGACGCCGCCCGGGGCAGACGATNCTGATCTCATGGGTTACGGCTCGCTTCCTGGATCTGGAGGTTGCTCGCATAGGCAAGGCGTTCAGCGACTACTTCAGGAAGATGAGACGCCGCCCGGGGCAGACGATCAGGGAGTATAACTCGGAGTACGATCGCCTCTTTGGGCGACTGCGCGAGGTGGGGTGCAACCTGCCTCAGGAGGCGGCCGAGGGCCAGGAATTGAACATCCTGGCAGCGGTCGGCAACAGGTACGATCTACTTGGTCTTCAGCAAGCAGCGGTCCTACACGACAGAGGCCAGAGGCCAAAGAGGACGAACTACGCCCACGTCACCGACCACAACTGCGACGACGACACCGATGGCGAGAACGACCTCGATGAGGGTATCCACTTGGGTTACCTACCAGTCGGCCAAGGAGAAGTATAGCAGCCAGATGGCCACGCGCGGCTACCAGGCCGAGGTTGAGAAGCCTCCTCGCCAACCAGCCGGTGACCGGAGCACATCCTGCCGAAGATCGTGAACACGGGCGCGAAGCGCACCTCCGAGCTATGAAGGCCAAGAGCTTCTGCTCTGGGTGTGGGAGAAAAGGACACTGGCATCGTGACGATGCCTGCCCCCTCAACAAAGATGGACCTCAAGGGAAGCCAGCTAGTGGTCCGAAGAGCGTTGCCCTCGCCAATGTTCTTCCTGCAGACGTCTATGCATGCCGCCACGTCCGTGATGAGCGGCTGCTGGGCGTCACTGACACCGCTTGTGCCCGCACAGTTGCTGGCACCCAATGGTTGCAGGCCTATGCTGACAGCCTGGCCAGCCAAGGACAGCGACCTGAGCTCAGAAAGGAGTGTGAAGCCAAAAGGTTCGGGACCGGGAAGATCCACTACTCGTCGTTCTATGTCGTGGTGAACTTCGAGCTCGGGGATTCGATAGTGCAGGTCAGGACCTCTATCATCCCCGGAGACATCCCCTTACTGTTGTCCAGGACCGTCCTCGGGAAGCTCGGCATGATCTACGACGTTGAGAACGGCACTGCAGACTTCTCGAAGGCTGGCCTAAGGTCCTACAGCTTGCTCACCACTCCTTCCGGGCACCCTGCGATCCCTATCACCCCGGCAAAGACCGATCTTAGCAGTGCGCCAGTGCTTCAGATTGAGGATCTCCGACTGCAGCCCAAGGCGGAATACATGACTGTGTTTGCCGTAGCTTGTCCTGTCCCAAAGGCCCCGCAACTTACCAGAATCTTTCCCGAGAAGAAGCTTGACCGAGCTGTGAAGGATATGCTCAGTCAGGACCGGTTGCAGCATGACCCCTTTTTCGCATGGACCTTGATCGTGACTTCTGGGTAGAAACTCCTTCGGCTTGGGTGAGAGTTCATGTTGTACCCCGACGAGCAATGTTTAATCCCTCAACATGGAGAACAGGCAGTACAATCATGAAAGACATGTTGGTTGCGACATTGGGCAGGACACGCATGACTGANCGACGAGCAATGTTTAATCCCTCAACATGGAGAACAGGCAGTACAATCATGAAAGACATGTTGGTTGCGACATTGGGCAGGACACGCATGACTGAGTGTACATGTTGCAGTTCGCGAAGATGGCTAGAGTCTACAGTAGATCATTGGGAGACAGATCACAGAGATGAGTCTTCTTTTCCGTTGCTCTGGATCGGAAGAACTGTGCTGTACAAGCAGCAAGCCCCTGATCCTACCTCTCTNAGAGTCTACAGTAGATCATTGGGAGACAGATCACAGAGATGAGTCTTCTTTTCCGTTGCTCTGGATCGGAAGAACTGTGCTGTACAAGCAGCAAGCCCCTGATCCTACCTCTCTTCGCGTGCCTGAAGGTAATGAGCGGCAGCCCCCGATGCGAGGAGCCCAAGAAGCCGGTGCCGCTCAGCAAGATGACCAAGCACCAACTTTTGGAAGAGTCCACGCGACTGGGGATGACAGTGCACCCCAAGTGGACGGTCCCCGAGCTGAGGGCCGTGATCAGAGAGCACAAGCGGAAGATCAACTCGCTGAACCTCCCCGAGCTCCAGCGCAAAGCGGACGAGTTGGGCGTCACCTACCCCAGCAAGGTGACGAAGGGGATGCTTCTCAAGCTCATCCGCGAGCACACGGACACCCCCGCGAACACACTGATGACGATTGGACGCTGGCGCGGATGCGAGTCGGACTATGGTCGCTGGGCCATACAGGAAGTGAGCCGGTCGGCGAACTGCCACACGGACCTGGTCCGCTTCGCCCGGTGGTTCCAGCAAGAGTTGGAGACGAAGGCGGCCAAGACGAAGATCGAGGAGGTGGACGCGAGCTACGTGAACTACAAGACCGGGACCTCCCGCGGCTCACCGAGCACGACTTCATCCTGGGAGACGGTGTCCGCTACTCCGGAGAAGATGCGATCGGGCAAGGGCTACCCAAAGAACCAGGTGAAGCGCAACAGCGACAATGCGAAAGGGAAGACCGAGGGCGAGATGGAGTCCCGCCCGGACCCCGCGGTTCTGGAGGAGATCTACCAGCTGGAGACGAAGCTCGCGATCCTGAAGGACAAGGCCCGCAGCAGCGGTCAGTGAGGTTTTGCGACAAGTTACGGAGGGATGTTTGTTGTTGTGGACTTGTTGGGAAGCAAGACATCATCACTGAGGAGGCCTACGTTCACGGCTACGTCCACCGAGCCACGAACTACGTCACGGACTACGAGCACTACGAACACCTAGGCGGAACACGACACAGTTTTGGCATACCGGAGCGGTACAAGAAGTATGGCGAGGGTGGCTTCAACTGGGGCGACTATTCCTTCGAGAACTGTGCCAAGCTCCTCCGGGAAACGCACAACGGCGAGGGCAAAACTAGCTTCAGGGCCATCCACGACAACCCCACCAAGCACAACGGCGACCAGTTGTACACGACCTACGTGATGTTCACTCATGGGGGAGTCATCGGGCTCACCAAGGCGACTAAGGATGCTGAGCCAATCGTGCGCTACCTCAACCGCTTCGCCAAAGCCCATCTTGGGGAGCCTCTCGGTGACAAAGAACGTCGGCACCATGGTCCACCGAGACAGCAACAACCTCAGAGGTGCGCGCAACTACTGCTGTACCATTGGACAAGACCATGGCGGAGAACTATGGCTAGAGTCACCAGACGCCACCGAGGAGGAGATCAACAGCGGCAACTACGTGTGGAAAAGGGACAAGCAAGGGGTATGGGTTCCGGGGCAAGTTCACTCTACCTCAAAGCGCTTCCTCGAGTTCGATCCCTTCTGCAGGCACTGCTCCTGTGGATGGTCTGGAGACCGATGGTGCCTCACCTTCCACTCTGTGCGAGGAATCGCACAGGCCGGCCCCGAGATCAAGAAGTACCTGAGACAATGCGGCTTCCCGGTGCCCCGGGTTGGTCACACAAAGGATGGAAATGTCGCTGCGAGGCCTAAGACTCCGAAGTCTACCAAGAGGAGCATCATGAATGCGGCCGGCAGGATTGGTGTGCTGATGGCTACACTGATGACGGCGGCAACTTCTTTTCTCCTCGAGCACAGCGGGCCGCCAGTTGAGAACGACCCCATTGTCATGATGGAGATCGGTGGGATGGAAGGCACTCTCGAGGCGACGGACCTCGACAAAGCCGTTATCGAGCCCATCGACTGGCAAGACTACCTCAACCCAGAGACGAAGACGAATGCCTACCACTTCGTCACCGGAATATCCCCGAAGGAACTACGGATTCACCTTGATGGTATGCCAGAGAGGGTGCGAGGAAACATCGAGGAGCTCATCAAGTGCCAGATTGAGCGCGGCGAAGAAGTGGTACTACGCCGAGGTGATCCCACCTACTTCCTCGACAAGTTCAACGGACCACGTCAAGTATAAGTCCGTTGGGGACAACGACGACTGGGTCGTGCTCGGCAAGACAAAGGCCGGGACCCACACCGTGCATGGAGAAGGACGACCTCACGAAGTGTGTGCCGTTGAATCTGAGGATGGAAACCAGGCCAAGGAGGTCAAGTACGACGGGAGCGACATCACCTTCACCGGGGACGTCCCCAGCTACGTGCAATCATCTTTGAGGAGACTGCACCAAAACCTCGGCCACCCGAGGAGCGAGGATTTATGCCGCCACTTGAGATTGGCTGGATGTGAGCCGAACATAGTCAAGGCTGCCAAGGGAATGCAGTGTGCAACTTGCGCAGCAACGAAGGGGGCCGGCATCGCCAGGCCCAGTACGCTTCCTCGCCTACTTGACTTCAACTCTTGTGTTGGGGTCGATCTCATGTATTGCCACGACTGTCAGGACAAGCGCCACGCCTTCCTCACGATCACTGACTGGGGAACTTCCTACCACGTCGTGGTCAAGCTCAACAGCGAGAGGGGACCAGACGTCGAGCGGGGCGTTCAACTCCCACTGGTTGAGTCCATTCGGCCCACCGACTGCCGTCTCAATTGACCTCGACGGCAAAGTGCAAGCTGGGATGGCAAGACTATGCGACTGGCACGCCATCAAGATCAAGAACGTGGCAGCACAAGGCAAATGGCAGGGTGGGATAACCGAAAGACAGATTAAGTGGTTCAAAGGGATCTGGGAACGTGTAGTTCATGAACTCAGCATCGATGAGAGCGAGGCCGAGATTGCAGCGACCTTGGTGTGCGCGGCCAAGAACGATCTCCGCCGTCGGTGCGGTCACTCGCCCACTCAATGGGTGTTCGGGCGATCGCCGAGAATGCCAGAAGAACTACAGGACCCAGACAACGGAGAAGCCGTCACCTGGGACGTCACCAAGGACTCCAAGTTCCAGCGGTTGGCAGCTATACGGGCCAGTGCGAGGGTGGCATTCCACAAAGCTCAAGGAGATGATCGGCTACGACGTGCTCTTATGCAGAGAGCGCGGACTACCAAGCGGGACTTTGACATCGGCGAGCCCGTCCACTTCTGGAACCAGCCGAAGGAGAGGAGAAGACCTCACTGGGATGGCCCGGCCGTCGAGCTATTCAGTGTCGCGCAATGGGCGTTGCCGGCTGACGGCAGCAGAACACTTGCGTGCCTCAGGACCCGAAGAGATCGGAGAGTACCTCACCATGAAGGGGTTATAGATGAAGTCAATCAACTCCTGTCCATGGACCCCGACGATCCTGAGACGTGGGGAGAAGGCGACGAGAAGGAGGCGAAGGACCACCTCTCTGACTACTCCCCCAGCGAGTTCGAGGCCCAAGACGACAAAGGAGCAATCCAGCACGACCGACGGCGACGGCGACATGTACATGAACTTGGAGTGCTCCCGGACTCACACCAAGGCGGTGGGATCAGCGACGTCGAGAACCCTGGCCCGGCTACAACGTTACCGCGCGCAGAAGCTGGCTGACGGCCTCAAGAAAGAAGACAAGTGGGAGGTCGCGGCGGGCGACACCCAGTGTGCTTTCTTGACCCGGGGCTACCTCAACCGGGACGAGCCCCTCTACCTCCACCAGCCTAGCACAGGGTTTCCAGGTCTCCTACCCGGGCAACTTGTTCGCATCAAGAAGAACATCTTCGGGCTGGCTACCTCGCCCCACGAGTGGTGGCAAGACCTACAGGGCGGGATCCTGCGCACCCCAGTTCACCACGCCGGCAAGGAGTACATTTTCAATCAGTGCCCACTCGATCCGTGTATCTTCATGGTTCAAGAGGTGACCAACGGAGAGATCACAGGAGCACCTCAAGGATACGTTGGAAGCCACGTCGATGATCTCCTGGTGGTTGCTGGAAAGGGGCTAAACGAAGCCATCCGCAAGGCTTTGTCAGCTGAGTTCCCCATCGATAAGTGGGACCTGGACCACCTCGACTACATCGGCTCCGAGATCTACTGCGATGGCGAGGAGGTGACGGTGAAGCAACGAAAGTACGCTGAAACTCGCCTCTTCAGCCTACAGATCCCGAAGGGGGTCGACGACGAGGACTTGGTCGACCAAGAGCTGCGGGCGGACAACCGATCGCTTATTGGTGCCTTGTCGTGGCTTTCAGCTCAGACGAGGGCGGACCTGACCTGCAGTGTCAGCTTGGCCCAGCAGCTACAGAAGGCCCCGTGCGAGGCTGACGTCCGGTTCACGAACCAGATTGCCAGCCGAGCCGGACTCTACAAGGACGTGGGCTTGCGCTTCCGGCCGACTCCTGAGGAGTGCCTGGGCATCGTGGTCTACCACGACGCTGCTTGGGCAAACGCCCTGGAGGCCACCTACGACGAGGAAGGCTTCGAGCTCACAAAGGAAGACCGAGAGGCAGGACTACAACGCGAGGGGCCCCATGCGGGGCGCCAACAGAGAAAGGCCAAGCGCGTGAACTCGAAGGTGGCTTCACAGATGGGCTGTTTGACCATGTTCGTCGACATGAACTGTGTCACCGCTGTCCCGGGCAACGCATCCATCGCAGACTGGAAGTCAAGGGCAGGACAACGGGTTTGCAGAAGCACCTTCGGGGCGGAGACACAGGCCAGCGTGGAAGGCTTGGAGAGCGGGCAGTACATGAGATCCTTCCTGGAGACGCTGATGACCGGGAAGCTCGTCCCTGTCGAGAAGGCCAAGAGTCCACTGCTTTGCCTCTCTGATTGCCGTTCACTTTTTGATCATGTACACAAAGAAGGAATCCCGAGGGTTCCGACAGACCGTAGGCTAGCTATAGACTTGGCGGCCTTGCGCCAAGGGCTCAAGGCAGAGCGGTGGAGCACCAAGCTACCACTCGGATGGGTGCCAAGCAGCCTCCAATTAGGAGATGTGCTCACAAAACCTTCTGATCCGAAGGATTGGTGGGAAATGCTAGGGGGGAAATTAGTGATCCCAATCGATGTTGGGAACCCTGGCCAAGCCAACAAGAACAGTTGGGAAGAGAAGACCAGTGTGAAGCACAAAGTTGTTTGTCATCCAGATCAGAGTGCTGTTGCTTCTTTCAGTACGGCTTCACGCTAGGTCCCTCTCTCTCCCACGCCCCGACTGTGCACAGGCCAACGACTCGCGAAGGCATTTGGTCCGAGATGTGGTAAAGGCTCGCAACGACGAGGCCGGCTTTGCACGTGTGCACTAGTTTTCTTAGCGTCTTAGAGTAACCCCCCAATGCACAAAGAACTTGAATAAGGACCCCTGGGGGGGGGGGGGAACGCCCCCAAACACAAAAAAGAACTTGAAAAGCACGTTCTTTAGGGCACCCCCCACCCCCTCGGGTTCTGTTTAAGGAGCCCCCGATTTAAAGTGTGCTGATAGTGAGCGGTTGCCCGTGTTGTAAAAGTTGAACGTGTGAAGGTTTGGTATTGAGCGATTACGTTGTACTCAAGGGTGTACGTAGTTCTTGTCACGCCGACACCTGGCGGTTATGTTCGGTTTCTACATCCAGAGCTCGACGGGTCTGGATAAACCCCCAGGTGGGGGTGGCCGGATTAATCCCAAAGCGGGGATCACGAGCAGGAAGTCTGTCCGCGGGGGATTGTTCATTCATATTGAAGTGAAGTCAAGCGTGCTAGCAGGGGGTACCCTAGCAAGCCCAGGAATACGAAAGCGCTGTTGTCGATTTCACACAACTTAAGCCTGTGTCACTTGAGCCAACACGTTGGTGTGCACTAGCCACTATCACCCACCACCATCCCCAGACACCGCCAGGACGATAGCAGGTATAGTAGAGTAAGCGAGCGAGCTAGCCGAGCGACGACTGCAACACCAAGCTCTGCTAGCACAACGGACTTTTTCATGGATGTGGCAAATATCCCGGTTGCCTGGAGAATACAGCTAGCCTTCGGCTAGCCATCCCCAGGGTGGGCAGGGTGGGTACTTCAAAATTTACCCCCCCTGAATAAAAAGTTTCAAGGTCAGGAATAGTGAGTATCTCAATGCACACGTGAAGGTGGTTTGACAATCCTCTCAATCACGCTAGCACACTTGCAATCTGAACGGACTCGGGCTCAATGTTCTCCTCGACTTGAGCCACGTCTTGAGCCCTGAGCCAATGTCGGAGTAAGCACATTTGGGCTGTGATGCTGTAGAGGCCTGAAATGGTGCAATGTAATCTAACACGGTCCCTTGACAATGCACACAGTGCGATTGTCACATCAAGCACCATTTGCAATTAAATAAGATGCAAATGCGAAACAATGTACAGCGAGGACGAAAATCAAAACAAAGTAACTGCAATGGCCAATACAGGAAAGGCATCAGATAGCTCAGTCGAGCAATCACTGAATGAACTAAACTAAACGTGTTGACAATTGCGGTCCCTCAGGTCAGAGTACCTCTGAACAAGAGCTGTGCACCACAATGCGATAGAGCTGGGAAATTCAATCCGCTGCAAACCTCTCAATGTTCGGATAAGCCATGAACAATGAACTGTACAATGCACCCAGCTGTCGCCAGTCAAGAACCGTCTCTGAAAATGTCAATGCAGAGCAAATGCTCCGTCAGCAATCCACTGAATGAAACAAGTAGCCAGAAAGACAAGTCCATCAATACACGACGCACAGTCGTCTTGAGATGTCAGTAGCGCTCCAGTCTATGCAGAGACAGAAACAATGATAATGAAATGCACAATCTGCAACCCGTGGTCAAAGCGTAATGACTCAGCCAATCACTGATAGTCCTCATTGACAATCAAAGGAGCAGGTGGAACATCTTGATCAGCAGTGCCAATGTCTTTCTCAGCTTCAGCGCCAATGAAACGATCATCACAAACTGACAATCGAACCACCTCGTAGTTCCGCAATTCGAAGAACGGAAGCTCATTCTGACAGCGCAATGCAATTCCACGCGGGGCTTGAACATGGTGCGCAAAGCACCATCGTGTCAATGACCTTTTCGACCCCGACAGCATGTTCAATAATTCAGCCAATGTACCACAGCGCTCGTTGAGTCGCAATCCAAAGAGTTCATCCTTTCCAGGCAATGGTACTGTAGCTGTGCTGCCCTCAACGTCTTCGCAGTGAACCACAATGGTATCCCAATCACTCTTAAGGCCTTTGTCACAAGACACCAATGAAGTGACTGTTCACTCAGCCAATTCACATATTGTCGTGGACCCGACCTGGCAGGAATTGGTCGAAAAGGCGGAATGGGAACTGGTAAAGCCAATATCGCAATTGGTTCGCTCCAGTAGCATCTCATGTGTCCAGAAATCAGCCAATGGGTCAGTTGAGTAATCGCTCCATGCATCGTTAAGGAACAATCGGAATTGACCTCCTGGCACCCACTGTAGCACATCTGTGACCAGTCTACTACCGGGGCCTTTGCTTTAGCCTTCGATAGGATTCACATTCTGGACAACAGCGTACTCTCTACCATGGCCTGTGGCCTTTCCCTTGCAGATTCTGCTCCACTGGCTTTTCCAAGCTCGGACAGGCACACATTCTCGTCAACATCACCTGCTGGCGCCATCTGGTCCTGCTGCGCCGGCGCCTCTTCACAAAGCCGGCGACGTCTGGGTTCTGGATCTTTAGCAGGCGCTTGCTTGATGTCGGGTTTTGGCCCCTTTGGCCTTTTGCGGGAGGCGTGCTAGCGCTTGGACCGTACATTCCGAGACACCTCGTCTCCCAGTGCGAGAGGCCAGGTATGGTCATGCCTCGTAAGTACGTCCCTAGCAGCCACACCTGCCCTCCACAGCTCCACCCATCTGTCTGCAAAGGCACTGGAATGGCTCATGGGGCCTGGCCACCGGTCGCTGAGCCAAAGCTGACTTCGAGCCATTGAAGCAACAGCTCCATTGTCGCCACGTGACACACGGGATTGAAATCGGGATAACCAGATTGTCGACACACCGAGAGAATCATTGTTCGCATTGCGTTCAATTCTTCACCAAGTCAGCAATTACGAAGCAATCCTGTTGTATCTTCAACCGCCACATTGGCACCTGCCAGGGGATCTTTCTTTGCCCACGATTGCAGAATTTGCTCATTGCCTACACAAGAACCTGGAGATTGAACAANGCACCTGCCAGGGGATCTTTCTTTGCCCACGATTGCAGAATTTGCTCATTGCCTACACAAGAACCTGGAGATTGAACAACTGAGACAAAGCCAAGGTATTGAAGACGTTGTGACTATCATCCAGAAATTGTGCTTTCCAAGTGAGGAGTACATTGAGCATGTCTTCACGACATTGGGTCCACTACACACAGCCACAGAGTGGACATTGAACATCCTTGCGAAATGGTTCTGGAGCATTGAGAAATGCCAACAGCTGTTATCAGTTTGGGCTATTGAGCTGACAGGTGAAATACGCAGATTGCCGATCGCTTGTCAACATGGTACATTGGCTCTAGGATACACTGTGAAGCCAACCGTGAATCAGACGAACTGTCTCAGATTGGGTCCGAATGCTTCGACATTTTCATTGATGTCAGTGATGACCAGATTACGAAAGATCATTCGTACGTCGGATGAGTTGCCGGTTTCTACTTTTGGTCTTCGCGATCAATTGCTGGATCAACCAACAGATGCATTGAACTCTCCGCTCTACAAGCTCATTGAACATTCTCTGTTCACTGCATCAGTGTTTGCATTTCCAGCTGGTCAACATGAGGGTCAGATTTTGCTTCCTCAATTGAGGGTCCACAACAAGCTTCCACTGTTTGTCTACGTTGCATTGCCATTGTCTGTGGTGCAAACATGGATCGACACTGCTGATTATAGATCATTGCTTCCTAAGGCATGTCTGCTTCCGTGCTGCTTGTCTGTGTCGACTGTTGCGTATGCATGTTAGTGTGGACGTGATCCTGTGCACGTACATGTTCAGATGAGTGTCTCAAGATCTCGCGAAGGAAACGGGGTTTCCAGGTTCAAAGGCCAAATGTCTACAGATGCGCAGGCCACATTCACCCAGCAGGGACACTCATCACATAAGACTCGAAAGAACAACTGTACCCATACCTGCCCTATTCCGAGCTATCGCCACCTGTCTCTGACAACACCCCCCAACAAGCAGTCCATTCGGCGGTGCACAACGTGACTCCCCCGAAGATTCCTGTTACGAGGGGCCAGACACCCGGAGTTCCCCCACATATGTTAAACCCACGTGCGTCCCTCATTCGGGATGTATTATAAGCGCATACTTCATATATCTCTAAGCCCGATTATATGGTCGGTGGGAGGGTGACGGCGGGAGGAGGGGGGAGGGGTTCAGAGCAGGCGGAAGGAGGAAGGGGGGCGGCAAGAGGGATTGGATTGACGCAAGGGCCGCTAGGGCTGTTTTGCTGGATACGGAGGCTGAGGTAAGGCATGCAACAGAATGCTTTCGGCGTGCCTCAAACCAGCCAAGAACCATCTGGAATTTAATTTCTTACTTCCGACGTGCTTTGTTACATCATGCTACTCTGACCACAGTCCATAAGCACACCCCCCCCACAAGGCATGGAACACTCCCGTCCCTGACCCGCAATCGAAGGGCATCACACTGAGAGTTAAGTCGGGTTTGCATGATCCCAAGGCTCGAGTGCCCACACATCAGCGACTTTTGACCTGTGTCCTCTTGGTCAGAAATGTCGGAGACGAACAGCGAGAAGTAACCCTGCCTGGACCTTCCTAAACTCCAACATGACCTGAACCTGGTGTAGAGCGCACAGTACGATCGCAGAACATGGACTATAGCACTGGCTGTTTCAGGTGGCGACTGAATAAGAACTCCCAAGCACGGGCACTGAAATATATCACATATGCGGACATGCGGAATGGGGTTCTCGGCTTAGCCCCGGGCCACTTCCAATGCATGTCCAGAGCAACCACTGACAATGATAACCAACATACCGCGACGATGTTACACGTGTACTGTGTCACAAGCTGCAGGTACATGTTCTGGCGTCCCAGAACACATCACCACGGAACGCTGGCGTCTTTGTTAGTGGGAGTCCAGCGATCCATGCTCCCGCCCCCTGCTGTTGTTGCAAATGTTATCATCAAATGCAGTGCACGAACTGAAGACCCTTGGAAACAGGGTTTCCACACACACACACCCCGCCGTGGCGGGGTGAAAAGCTCTCAGGAACGGTTGAAGTTCGGAAGTTCGCGGTGGAGGTCAAAAAGAGCTGTGGTGGCACGCCATGGCGAAAGACAAGGAGCATCATGGTTGGCTGAAATGCGGCGGCAAGGCAGGCAAGCGTAGAAGACATGTTGAGTAGTACTAGCTGCAATGGGCAACAACGAAGCGACTCATTCCGACCGTGCGACAGTCTTGTCATGTGGTGGACGTGGCCAGATGGTCCCTGCGAAGTCGTTGTCGACGTAGTCCCTGAGCGAAGTAAGGGTTCTCGGGGATCGTCAGTGACAAACTCCGTGACGGTAACGAGGAAGGTGTCCACTTAGGACTTAGAAAGGCCTACAGAATGGAATGCGCACCAGCATGTTGTTACCTATGGTCCTGACTGCGTGCTTTGCCATTGAGCGAGTGTCGACACCACGATGCGAGCTCTGATCGCAAGTCGTCGATGAGGGAGTAGGATCCGACGTATGGCACGGCTAGTTGTAGTCAGTGCTGCAAAAGTTCCAGGTTGATAGTGAAACATTGTGAAGACTGTACAGTCGTTGTGGAGTCCGAAGAAATTGTGGGCGCTGAACTTGTGATCCTGAAGCATGTGTAGAGTTTGTTGCCAAGTTCCGACTTGATGCCATCCGCAGTGGCGTTGCTGCGTCTGTAGCATGAAGGCTGCTGTATGGACTGTAGTATCTGCAGGAGGTTGAGGTCGTCGGCAATGTCGCGGGTCGTACTGCAAGACCGTGCGCATCTCGAAGAAAGGTAGCAAAGAATGAAACGCAGTAAGATCCTGCACGCCTGTGCGTTGGGAAATTTGTACTTAAGTACATTTTTCTTCTAAGCACAGGCCAGCGTCACGCTGTTTTTTGTTCTTTCGGAGGCTTGCATGTTGGGGACCCTGAGCCAGGAGTGATGGATGGCAGCCATTTGAGCCAAAAAACGAAAAGACAAAACACAAAACATTTCTGGCGGATTTCAAGCAAAAAAAGAAAAAACATGTGTGCATTATATCATGTGGATATGTATTTTGTAAGAAAACATGTGCTGTGTAGCGTTTACAAGTACCCGAAACCCTAAAAAAAACCTTTCCCTTCCTTCTCTCTTCACCTTCAAACAGAATGCAGCAAACATGTCGTGTGAGATGCCCAAGCTTCGTACAGCTAAGGGCCTTAGTCACATCAGTTTGTGCTGGAAGATGCCAACAGTACTATTGGGCAGATGCGATGGGGTCGCATCTACCAGTGTAGTGGGTGCACGAATGATCGTCCTTTCCTGTACCTGTGTCAAAAGTATCGAGACAAGTATTGCGGGAATTGTGTAAAACACCACACTTACAAGGAAACAGCCGTAGAATTGCAGCACTTCAAAACCAACCATTCCCCAACTACACGCTCGATTTCCGAAGCACCTGCTCAAGACACACATCATCGGCATCACAGCGCACGACAACCAGCCATTCCCCATGCACACTTTCGCAAGCACCCACTCACGATAGAAATGAAATGTATTTTTCTCACGAAGACTTGAGGCAAAACAAGCCGTTCCCCATGTAGACACGTGTTTTCAGAAACACCCGCTCAACACAAACAGCCGTAGAATCACAGCATTTCAAAACCAGCCATTCCCCAACTATACGCTCGATTTCCGAAGCACCTGCTCAAGACACGCAGCATCGGCATATATCGGCATCACAGCGCACGACAACCAGCCATTCCCCATGCACACGCTCGATTTCACAGGCACACACTCACGATAGAAATGAAATGTATTTGTCTCACGAAGATTTGATCAAAACCAGCCGTTCCCCATGTAGACGCTCGTTTTCAGAAGCACCCGCTCAACACAAACAGCCGTAGAATCACAGTATTTCAAAACCAGCCATTCCCCAACTACACGCTCGATTTCTGAAGCACCCGCTCAAGACACGCAGCATTGGCATCGCAATGCACGACGACCAGCCATTCCTCATGTACACGCTCGATTACATCCAGAAATGCTTTCGAAAGCATTCGCTCAGGACACACATTGGTCACATGGGCAACACCTCACAAGGAGCGGTTCCACATGCAGACGCTCGCTTTCGCAAGCACCCGCTCATCAGCAGAACAGTGACANGCATTCGCTCAGGACACACATTGGTCACATGGGCAACACCTCACAAGGAGCGGTTCCACATGCAGACGCTCGCTTTCGCAAGCACCCGCTCATCAGCAGAACAGTGACAGCACATCACAACCAGACAACCAGTGTTCCGAATGCCAACCTGTTCCGCAACTACTTCTAGACGCCTCGATTGTAACGAAAACGACAAGATCCCATACCTGTGAGGATACCGTATTCCCCAAGCTGACGCCNTTCTAGACGCCTCGATTGTAACGAAAACGACAAGATCCCATACCTGTGAGGATACCGTATTCCCCAAGCTGACGCCCCTGTGACGCGCCTTTCGGCTACCTGGGACGACTTAGGGCCTGCATCCTGCACAGCAAACAAACACCGCAGATCATCATCTTGGAAGCCTTTCCCCCATGTGCACACCGAAACGCAACGACCTCACAACAAAGCTTCCCTCGAAGGTCTGGCGCTGCCACGAACAAAACGCNCCATGTGCACACCGAAACGCAACGACCTCACAACAAAGCTTCCCTCGAAGGTCTGGCGCTGCCACGAACAAAACGCGACGACTTTAGCAACTGGGAGTACTACTAGTACTACTACTACTACTACTACTACTTCTAGTACAACAACAACTACTACGACTACCACCACCACCACCTACTACTACGACGACGACTACTACTACTACTACTGCTACAACTCCGGCTCCATTTCGCAAGCATCCGCTCAGGACACGCATCAATGGCATCACAACGCGTCAAAACCAGCCATTCCCCATGTAGATGCTCAATTCGCCTGGACCCTGTAGTGTATCATGACATGTTGTCTGGCCGATACGACTTCCTAAGCTGCTTCCCTGCTGTTGTTTCCGACACAAATCAAGAATCCACCGCAGCATACATGACCATGCTTACATCCAACATCATTTCCCGCAACTAAACGCTTGTGGGCACGACTTCTCTGGAATCGTTCCCCCATCTACTACAANACAAGGATCCGAACAGAGCGGGCACGACTACAACATACGGGAGTAAGGTTCAAAGACGAAGTTTAAGGAAACAAATGGCGTTTAGGCTTGGATTTGGGGTTGAGGGTTCCGGCTCATGTCCAGCGATTGGAACCAAAGTGTCTTGGCAGGATGACTTCTGCCTAGCTCAACGAATCATGGCAAACACCAAGTACTTGCCTGGATTCAGGAAGAGTTGATGCGACCCTCCCCGGACCCNCCAAAGTGTCTTGGCAGGATGACTTCTGCCTAGCTCAACGAATCATGGCAAACACCAAGTACTTGCCTGGATTCAGGAAGAGTTGATGCGACCCTCCCCGGACCCTTTCCCCCAACTACGTGCATGGATCACATGAAATCGATGCGACTAAGGACGCTGACTGTAAGCATTGGATGTCATCAGCCACAATTGCGTTGTCAAACACGTGTAACTTACCGATTCTTCCTTAATTTCTTACAGATTGATGTGGCAACCGCGGTCAGGACAAACAATGGCTGCATCATCGGCAAGTAGTAGCTGCGATATTTGCTCGGCCACGCAATATGTGACACATTCGTATATTGCAGGACGGAAGCCACATCGTCGTTGAGCCCCAAGCCAGCCACCCCGAACCTTGAAACCTACACACCCCGGAGCCACCGCGAACCCAGAAACCTACACACCCCGGAGCCTAAAGCCCAGACCGGCTACACCATAAACCCTATCCATCATCAAGCCCTCAACCCCAGCATGCAAGGCACCCAACCTCCAAACACAAACCGAAGTAAACCACAAGCCCTAAAATCCGCCGACACGCAAACAACCTTATAAGCGAAACCCGAGGAAGGCCACAAACTCAAAAGCCCAACCCTCCAACCCCAAACACTCCAAACCCTAAACCGTAAACATCAAGCGCCAAGCCCCAGACCCTAGATCCGAAACCTCTTAACCCAAACCCCCCCGAGCGAAACCAGGCCCTAAGCCTCAAACCGTAAACCTCAAGAGCTCAAACCCCCAATGAACCCCTACACTATATGAGCCCAAATAGACCCTACCTATAGTCTCCATTGTAGTTCCTTTTTTTGGTTAGCCAAAATCTCTGTTATAGGAGCCTAACCATAAAACTGGTTAACCAAAAAAAGGAACTACAATGGAGACTCTAGGTAGATCCGAAACTTCTTAACCCAAATCCCCCTGAGCGAAACCAGTCCCTATAAGCCTCAAACCTTAAACCTCAAGAGCTCAAACCCCCCAATGAACCCCTACTCTATATATGAGCCCAAATATAAATAACTGTAAACCCCATCGCGCATGTAGGCCCTATATATATATATATATATATATATGTCTCGCGAGCCCGAAACCTCAAACCAACCCCTAAACCCCAAACCCTAAACCCGAAGGCCTAAACCCGAAACCCTAAAAACTTAAACCTTGAACTCCTATATATATATATATAACCACCAATAACCTAAACCCCAACAACCCCAACGTGAGGGGTGTGGACTTTGAAGGCTTGTGCAAAATCTGGGTGCTTCTCGATTTGGCATAATTAGGGTTTTCTCTTCTCTGCATGATGAACTAGCTGGTTCTTATTATTCTGAAGGCTCCAAGCGACGCAAGATTCACTGAATTGTCCACCCCAGCAGACACGATTGCTCGCAAGTGCATGCACGCCTCTATATTTACCGGGATTCACGCTCATGAGTGGAGGAAAGCCAATGCACAAACAGATGTTGCCCGAAATGTTGTTTGGTTGGCACCGCGTAGATCAAGCTATGCAAAATTGTTGCTCTGCACTCACAGCTTGCCGCGACATGATATTCTGTCAAATCTCACTCAGATGTTGCCCGAAATGATGTTTGGGCACGAGCAATATATCAAGCTATGCAAAATCTCAAAAGTTGCTCAACGAACTGAAGCGCTTCTTGTTTTCACCGCCCCGCCAGCCAGCAGTTGTACTGCAACAGCCATCTCTGCAGCACTCGGAGCGACAGTGTAGTCGAGTGCACGGCACCAGTCGCGCACCGCATCACCTTGCCTACGAAGTCCTCTTCGAGATTGCAGCCGGCATACTTGGGATTCAGTCGGCTCTTTGCCAATCTGCATACCACCTCACAGTGGTACTGGTGGAATTTCGGCCTGAGTTTGTACCTCAGTACGTTTCTGCTCATATCCTTGATCGTTATAGCACAGTGCACATGTTTAGACGGGAGGCCGTGGCTCCAACATCTCGAGTTATTTCGAAGCCAAGGCCAAGTAGGAGTGGCAATACCATCTGCCGAGCCTTGGATCATCGCAGACTTCCACAAAATTCAGCAATGCACAACACAGGGCTCCACACACATGCAACACCGGTGCAGCAACGGTTCTGCTGCGCCAGCCTTGCCTGCTCATCCGACAGCCAGATTGAGCAGGAGTCCAGCAAATTCGAAAAGGCTGTGATCGACCAGGCATTCACTGCCGCCAATCGAAGCTCGGGAATCGAATCGGAAAGCTCCTTAGGCCAATATTCCTAAAAACCTCCCCTGAATACAAGCGTGCACATCGAGCAGAGAATATCACAAGGCAAGAGGCAGACAGCCGTTCGGCTAAGTGCGCCATAAGCGACAGCACACGGTTCGCATATCCTTTTCCCGGTCCCTTTGGATACTCCAATGAGACCGCATCAATTCCCAGCTTGACTAAACCTCAGATATACAATAAGCAGATGCAGCACGAATTGTCAGTAAGGAGTGCTTCCAGCAGCCGAAAACACGAGCAGCTGGGTGACTCAGTCCATCAAGAATGCTGGGTCGAATATGGTGCTCTCTGCACCACATCTGAAAGTCTTCACGCAGGTGATGCAACCTCTCATCCCAAGTTTCGTAGGTCTGAAACTGCGGAGAAAATTTCGCCAGCTCCATAACATGAGAGGCAGCGGCATCCCTCTCAGTTCCCAGATACAGGCAATGGAGCAGATCTGGATATTCACAGGAGTGGTGGTAGCCAGGAATTCTCCACATCCTCAAATATGAAACTTTGCGGTGGACTATGACACACTCGGTTTCTAGAACCTTGCCGCAGAGTTAAAAGAAGCATCTCGGGCAGATTCTGCCGGCATCACGAGCACGAGGAGCATTGCCCGCCAAATTCCCGTAATGCCTACATTGTTGTAGCCACTCTCGCTTGTGCTTCCAGTCCCCCTTAGATATAACAGGGTGCAATGTCCATCCGTGTTGGCCGTCGCTGGCGGAGTTGCCACAAATCTGAAAAGAATCGGCCAAATACCGCTGCAACGGTTGCAGCATCACGTTCTGGCCATTCTCGTAAACAAATCTGTCTGATTTCACGACCTCAGTTATATTTCACATACACTGTGCGTGCATATCATAGCTAGATGCACACATACATAAGGACTTATACGATCTGGAACCTATATGCGGAATCAAAAACACCGGCCCGGGCACACAATACGGGAACTTCTGCAGCATGGAGTCGCCCCGGTGGATGGCCAAGGGCGACAGCGAGAGAGTCAAGATACTTTTGGATCTCTTTCCAGTACCTTCATCGCCGTGTATCGACACGGCCACCGCTTTGCGCCTGGCCTCTTCCGGCCAGCTTTGCACCGGGTGACTCCTTGAATATGTTGCCGGATCGACATATGCAAACATTCCACGACGTAACTCTAGAAAACAGGCAAAACACAGTCCACACACACACACATGCTGTTTATTGCGAGAAAAACGCATCCCCCATGGCTCGCTCTTGGCCTTGTGCCACCACTCCACCCAGTCGACGGTGCCAGCCCTTGTGCGGATGCAGAAATCAAAACATCACGACATCACCGCAACAAGAGCATCTATTCGAATCTATATGCATGCACATGCAATGCCAGATGCCAGCAAGCATCAGCTCCGCGATCAAGCCAGAGCAAACCATGTTCTTGAACAAAACATGAGGCAATAGCACCGGCAGCGTTTGCATGCACTTATTCTCGGTCGACTGGGCCCTGTTGCTCTTCTTCTTGGGCTGCCGTCTCCTCAGCAAACCAGCTCTCCTCAAGCGACAATTGATTTGTCGTCGCAACTCTTGTTGTTTTCGCACTTCGGCACGAACATCTTTCATCATGACGGACACGGAGCTCAAAGGGCATACGAGTGGAGCCTCGGATGTCATTGCATATTCCGACATGTTGCCTTAGACCGCATACAGCCATCTAATTCAGACCTGCGACATCGCTCTTCGAGGAAGATACAGCCAGCCTTGCTCAGTCGCTCCTCGATGTGCTGCGCCCGACGTCCTGATGCACCCAATGTCGCAGCCCACCTGATACCTTGGAACGGTCGCTGCGTGCATGATTTGCAGGCACAGAGTATTAACATTAACGCATTAGCCACTTCGCGACAAGGTGCCCTGCTTCTGCGACAGCCGCAGACGCGACTTCTTGAAGAAGTCCGGAGCTGGCTCCCCGGCCCACGTGCCAACCAATTGTTCTACTCAAAGCGCTTTTCTGCAATGAAAAATCGGCACTCGATGGTCTTCTGGCAACAGAACCATCGCTGCTGCCAGACGCCTGCGTTTGCTCCAGGCTCTTTCTCAAATGAATCACTCTCTTCAGCAGCGGCATAGGAGCC
Organism: Symbiodinium sp. clade A Y106; assembly: GCA_003297005.1. Lineage (NCBI taxonomy): Eukaryota > Dinophyceae > Suessiales > Symbiodiniaceae > Symbiodinium > Symbiodinium sp. clade A. The sequence goes on from BGNK01003512.1 coordinate 60,272, forward strand.
CAAGCCGGGCTCAGATTTCACGAAAAAGAAAGCCATGATGATGACTCGAGGAAGAATTAGCGTAGTACGTATTTGTTATTGTATTGTTTACACATATGTATACTTTCCTCGACAATAGCCGACTACTATAAATAATAGGTGTATAGGGTGGGATAGGTGATTGTCTCGTGTAGGGTGCGGTGGTGCATGGTGATACATAGTGGTATGTGGCGTACTAAAGTGTAGGGTGGTCTTCGTGGTGGTTGTGCATGGTCGCATTCGAAGGGGAGTGGATCATATGTAGTGTTACCTTATATTCAATATCCTTGCAAGGTGATCGATCATTTACAGGTTGTGTGAAAGAGAACGTCATCGTATGACTCAACAAAAACTCTACATGGGGCTGGGTTGGTCCCTATACTCGAACATAAGAAGCATGCCTGTGCACAGACATGCTCATGATGGACGACTGATGCCATGCTCACATGCAGTGCTTCAAGCTTCAAATCATGGCAAGTCGACTATACACACATCGCATCAATGCTTTTGGGGGCTGATCGCACTTGATGTTGCCGGAAGCGGTTCAAGGCAAGACTGCAGTACACTGCAAACCTCAGCAGGCGCTCGACCCAGCATGCGGCGGCCTCCTGATGTAAGATGCCACCGCGATAATCATTGATGTAGTTTGCATACTTCAGGGTTTTGCTGTTTCGGAATTATTATAGGACGTACAACTGTGGGGCTCTGCATGGGTTTAGGGTCTAGATTTCCGGAAAAAGGTAGAATGAGTATATATGTGGCATGGAAATCACGGCTGCGAACTAGCACTTATTAGCACAATCTGGATAACAGCGAATCACACAACATAGGATCCGGCGCATGCTGTTCTCAAAAGCAGATGAACATGTGGTCCCATGTTCCTGCTGGCTGATCCCCGCTCACACTCAGGGCACACTGGTTTTTTCAGAGGCAGAGTGCTGAGCACACCAACCCAAAGCCATCAGCAGATCGAAACAAAGGAAAAGGAGACTTCCAGGATCGGATGCAAACGGTTCGGGAACCTTGATGGTATCAGCAAGCGGTAATGAAACATAACCATGACCCCCGAACACCAACACGTCTGATTGCAACCAATTAAACCAGACTTTTCTACACCACTCAGAAAATGAGACACCAAAAAACATACATATATACAGAGGGCCCAGGACCTGCGGTTCGCTATTTTCAGACGATTTACAGGGTTGTAACTGTATAGGATTCAGGGTATTTGTGCTATGTTCTCTCGGCAACCCACTCACCCACCTATCATACCTATATACACCGGCTATATATAACCAGAAGCTACTATATGCGACACGGTTTGCATCCGGATCTAAGCCTGTGCTGCAGCCTTTGCAGCTGACTTGGCTTTCTTGGCCGTCTTGGGTGAGCGTTGGGGCTGGGGCGCCGTGGGGCTGGGGCTGGCATGGCAGGGCTGTGGGGCTTGGAAAAGGCTTGGAATTGGGCTGGGATTTTTCCCATACGTTTCAGGAAAATTCGAAACTAATGAAAATGCAATTCAAAGCGAAATTCACACAATTTCTATTTATCCTGCTCTTGAGGGTTTAGGGTTTGGGGTTTAAGGGGTCAGGGTTCAGGGTTTAGGGTTTACGGTTTAGGGTTTCAGCTTGGGGTTTAGGGGTTTGCTCGGGGTTTAGGGTTTTGGGGTTCAGCAGCTCCGGATCGAGCAGTTTCTAGTCGAGCTTACAAGTTCGACTTCGAATAATACCCACCCACCCAGAGAATCCCAAAACATTAAGAAAATACAAAGTTTCATTAAACCCNGTTCAGCAGCTCCGGATCGAGCAGTTTCTAGTCGAGCTTACAAGTTCGACTTCGAATAATACCCACCCACCCAGAGAATCCCAAAACATTAAGAAAATACAAAGTTTCATTAAACCCTACGGCCCAAACCCTAAGGCCCAAACCCTAAGACCCAAACCCTAAGGCCCAAACCCTAAGGATCAAACCCTAAGGCCCAAACCCTAGGGCCGAAACCCTAAAGCCCAAACCCTAGGGCCGATAACCTAAGGCCCAAACTGCAGGGCCGAAACCCTAAGGCCCAAACCCTAGGGCCGAAACCCTAAGGAAGGCCCAAACCCTAGGGCCGAAACCCTAAGGCCCAAACCCAAGGGCCGAAACCCTAAGGCCCAAACCCTAGGGCCGAAACCCTAAGGCCGAAACCCTGTGGTCCGAAATTGCCTTGCCCACGAAATCCATTAAGGTTGGTCCGAAATTGCCTTGCCCACGAATCCACTAAGGTTGGTCCGAAATTGGCTTGCCCACGAATCCATTAAGGTTGGTCCGAAATTGGCTTGCCCACAAATCCATTAAGGTTGGTCCGAAATTGGCTTGCCCACGAATCCATTAAGGTTGGTCCGAAATTGGCTTGCCCACGAATCCATTAAGGTTGGTCGAAATTGGCTTGCCCACGAATCCATTAAGGTTGGTCCGGAGAAAAATTGGCTTGCCCACGAATCCATTAAGGTTTAAATATACATGTGAAAGAGAGGTTTAGGGGTTAGGGCAAAGGGTTTTTGGGTTTAGGCTTTAGGGTTTGGGGTTTATGGGGTCAGGGTTCAGGGTTTCGGGTTTACGGTTTCAGCTTGGGGTTTAGGGGTTTGCTCGGGTTTAGGGTTTTAGGGTTTAGGGGTTAGGGCAAAGGGTTTTTGGGTTTAGGGTTTGGGGTTTAGGGGGCCAGGGTTCAGGGTTTAGGGTTTACGGTTTCAGCTTGGGGTTTAGGGGTTTGCTCGGGGTTTAGGGTTTTAGGGTTTAGGGCAAAGGGTTTTTGGGTTTAGGGTTTGGGGTTTAGGGGGTCAGGGTTCAGGGCTTAGGGTTTACGGTTTAGGGTTTCAGCTTGGGGTTTAGAGGTTTGCTCGGGGTCAGGGTTTTAGGGTTTAGGGGTTAGGGCAAAGGGTTTTTGGGTTTATAGAAATTGTATAGGGTTTGGGTCAGGAGTTTTGGGAGGTTTTGCAGGGTTTTTGCTTTTGCTTTTGTTTTCTGGGCTGTGGGCTCGCGGGCTCTGGGCTCTGAGGGCTGGGTAGTTTTAATAAAGGTTTGCTGGTTTTCGCCTGGAGCGGGTTTTGACATGGCCGTATATTAGGATTTTGATAGAAACTGTATAGGGTTTGGGTCCGGAGTTTTGGGGGGTTTTGCCGGGCTTTTGCTTTTGCAGTTTGATTTTTGGATTTGGGGGGCGGCTGGAGAGTTCTGCTTTTTGCTTGACTGGACTGGACTGGGCTGGGCTGGGCTGCCGTTTAGGGAAAGTTCGAAACTATTGAAGAGGCAGTTCAATTCGAAGCGATATTCACACAGTTTCTATTTATCCTGCTCTTGAGGGTTTAGGGTTTGGGGTTTAGGGGGTCAGGGTTCAGGGTTTACGGTTTAGGGTTTCAGCTTGGGGTTTAGGGGTTTGCTCGGGGTTTAGGGTTTTAGGGTTTAGGGGTTAGGGCAAAGGGTTTTTGGGTTTAGGGTTTGGGGTTCAAGGGGTCAGGGTTCAGGGTTTAGGGTTTACGGTTTAGGGTTTCAGCTTGGGGTTTAGGGGTTTGCTCGGGGTTTAGGGTTTTAGGGTTTAGGGGTTAGGGCAAAGGGTTTTTGGGTTTAGGGTTTAGGGTGTAGCATTGCTCTGCTGAACGCTTTGTGTGCAGAAATGCCCACCCCAAGACCACCCAAATACTACTCCCAGCGAGGCAAACCATCCAGCCAGCCGAACCATATGCGGCCAAGCCGAACCCAAACATCACACCAAGAGGAAAATTTAGGTTTTGCGTTGGGGGAAAGTTCTGGGCCCAAGGGCCCTGTCACTGGTTTGCCGATCTTTGGTGAAGGGTCCACCCCAAGGCGTAAAGGGTTGAGCTNATCACACCAAGAGGAAAATTTAGGTTTTGCGTTGGGGGAAAGTTCTGGGCCCAAGGGCCCTGTCACTGGTTTGCCGATCTTTGGTGAAGGGTCCACCCCAAGGCGTAAAGGGTTGAGCTCAAGTCCTGAAGGGTTGGGGGCCCTGCCGCCCCAAGTCGTGAGGGGTTGGGGGCCCCCAACCCTTGTCCATTTGGGTTGGGGGGCCCAAGTCGCCCAACCCTTGTCCATTGTCCATTTGGAGACCGCCCTGTCCACTTGGAGGGTTGGGGGTCGGGAACCTCGCTTTTGTCGGGTTTAGGGTTATTATTTTATACTGATACAATGGCTTGGCGACCAAGCTTGGCGACCCCTCAGGGGTGTGGTCGGCAGGCTCTGCAGCCTAGCAGAGCCTGCCATGGTCTCGCTGGCGCTCGACGGCGCCCACCTACNTGGCGACCCCTCAGGGGTGTGGTCGGCAGGCTCTGCAGCCTAGCAGAGCCTGCCATGGTCTCGCTGGCGCTCGACGGCGCCCACCTACCCACAGAAGGAGAGGGGTGGTGGGCGGGTTTGGGGTTTAGGGGACCAGGGTTCAGGGTTTAGGGTTTACGGTTTAGGGTTTCAGCTTGGGGTTTAAGGGTTTGCTCGGGGTTTAGGGTTTTAGGGTTTAGGGCAAAGGGTTTTTGGGTTTAGGGTTTAGGGTTTGGGGTTTAGGGGGTCAGGGTTCAGGGTTTAGGGTTTACGGTTTAGGGTTTCAGCTTGGGGTTTAGGGGTTTGCTCGGGGTTCAGGGTTTTAGGGTTTGAGGGTTAGGGTTTCTTTTGGGTTTGGGGTTTAGAGATTAGGGTTTAGGGTTTTGGGGATTAGGGTTTAGGGTTGGCTTGCTCAGGGCAAAGGGTTTTAGGGTTTAGGCTTTAGGGTTTGGGGTTTAAGGGGTTAGGGTTCAGGGTTTAGGGTTTCAGCTTGGGGTTTATGGTTTGCTCGGGGTTCAGGGTTTTAGGGTTTAGGGGTTAGGGTTTCTTTTGGTTTAGGGATTAGGGTTTAGGGTTTTGGGGGTTAGGGTTTAGGGTTTGCTCAGGGCAAAGGGTTTTAGGGTTTAGGGTTGGGGGTTTAGGGGGTTAGGGTTCAGGGTTTGGGGTTTACGGTTTAGGGTTTCAGCTTGGGGTTTAGGGGTTTGGTCAGGGCAAAGGGTTTTAGGGTCTAGGGTTTAGGCTTTAGGGTTTGGGGTTTAAGGGGTTAGGGTTCAGGGTTTAGGGTTTCAGCTTGGGGTTTAGGGCAACATGCCTCATCTAGCCGTGGAATTGCACTAATCACACAGATCTTGGGTCACAGATGAGGGGGTTTGGGGGTCACAGATGAGGGAAAAGTTTGGGTCACAGATGAGGGGTGAACCAAGAATGGAAGGAAGAGAATGGAAGGAAGAGAGCAAAGGTGCGCCAAAGAGGGCAGGAAACACTCGGAATCACGCGCGCTATTTTGCAATTACTCCAACTCTTCCTCGGATACATGGTGACGGTCAGGACCTGTAGGCCGCGAGACGGAAAACAAAGTAAGAGGAGGGCTTCGATCGCGATGACGCCGATGGTGTTCTCGCCGGGGATGCTCATCACGTTCGCGATCTCTGCGTCGTCGTCGACTTCTGGAACGCCGACCACTGTGGTGGCGGCATAGGGTCGTCGCTTCTGGAGTTCACCGGGCGTCATGCTGTGAGCGGTGGGACAAGATCGGGCCAATGATGCTGGTGCTCGGTGCCGGATCGACTACGGTGCTACGATGAGCTGGTTCAGGCAGGTTCGCCCACCAATCTGCCTTTCGCCACAGACGAGCCTCTATCGACTTTGGCACATCTCCTGGTGCACTCAGGGATGCGCCCCGATGGCTTTCAGTTCTCCTTCGGCCACGTTTCGCCACCGCAACATGCACCCCAGGCATCCGCGGGTGCACCGATGGTACGTGTGGAACTACCTTTCCCTCCTGCTCAACATCGCCTCCGAGGCACACCGACATACGGGTTCTTTGCTCACAACACGTCGATCCACGCTGCCTTGAACATCTTGCGAGAAGGCATCATACGACCTTCTAATTTCGGCCTGCAAGATATGACGTGGGTGCCTTCACCAGCGTTCTACTGCCGCGGCAGTGTACATGATCTACATGGAGCACTTCGACAAGCATGCCGGTTCGGCGGATGGAATTCAGCTCGTCCCATCTGCATATTCGGCAGAGTTCCTCTGGCCTACCTCGACGTCACAGAGGACGCGGTTCGTCGCGCTGACGAGGGTGCCGCTTCGCATGGGTTTCAGCGGCATGCAGCTTGGCATTTGAAGAGTAAGTGAAGAGTACATCTGGCGGCACGATATCGGAGAATGCAGCTTCATATTTTGGCAGCTTAGTCCATGGTGGAGATAACCGATGGGGTGTCAACACCGTTTTGGCACAGTTGCAAGGCCTGGCCATCTTTCTATGAGCTCGTCCTTGGGCAAAAAGTGCTCGTCCTCCTTCTGGTGAACCACCTCAACGGTCCTCCCACACTGGAACGGACGATCGAAGCCAAAGCCATCGCCATCGCCTTCATTCTCGTGACCGTGAACGTGGACGCGACCGAGAACGAGATCGTCATCGCGACCGCCCCCGGCAACAACCAGAACGTGATCCTTCTCACCCCATAGGGTCCCCAGCACACCCTCGTGACCTTGCTGACGACCCGGATCATTCCACGCCGCAGGGCACTCCTGCAGTCAGCAAGACATCTGGACGACCACTTGTGAGTCGAAACGCGGACCAGATGGATCCACCATCTACGTGGCAGTGAAGGCGATGCCTAGATCTCAAAAACTGGTTGTGTTTGGCGAGCTCCGAATAGACACGGTCCCAGTTGATCGACTTCATGGAATTCATGCGAGAAGCAATGTCCGAGCTAAGATATGGTGAAAGTTGATCCGAATCTCGAAGACATTGTGCCAGCGGTCGTGGAAGAGGACAAGGGCGCTGAAGATGTTGGTGTTGCAGTGGAGCTGATTGTGCCTGCTGCGGGCATGCCTGGCCAGAACGTGGAAACGGAGAGCTAAATTCGAAGCTGCCGAAGGCGTAGAGGATGATGGTGGCAACGGAGCCGCCACTTGTCCTGTCAAGCTAGATCTTCGTGGTGCCGAAGTGCGTGTGACAGGAGATGGAGTTGTCGAAGGAGAGGGATGCCGAATAGGAGGGGCGATGCCGATGTCGCCCTGGTGTGTCGGAGACGTCTCGGAGAATCGTTTCGTGCTGTCCTGGAACTTCTCCTTGGAGATCGTGAGCGAGCCGTCGCCAAACCCGGGCAGAAGAAGCCCGGGGAATCATGGCAGATCAACGGACTGCTACAGACCAACCAAAAGGCAAAAGAACTAGAAACGTGCTACCGTGACAGACCTACCAAACTGCCTGCCTGGGGAAATCCTTGGATGTGTGTGCATGAAGCTCCTTTGGCTGCTGTCGCGGTTTGGTAGGCATGAAGCCGAACTTGTGGGTGCCATGAGAGGCGGTAGTGCCATGAGGCGTCATAAAGTTACAGGCATGGAGCTGTGCCCCCGCAGGCTTAGCGCTGACGCTATGAATTGGCGCCTCCGGACTTGGAGGATCTGAGTGCAGCACCGAGGCATACACCACCATCCCGTAGGATTACACACTGAAAGTTACGTCGGGTTTGCATTATGCGAAGGCCAGAACTGATGCCCAGGGCTCGAGTGCCCACACATCAGCGACTGTTGACCTGTATCCTCTTGGTCAGAAATGTCGGAGACGAACAGCGAGAAGTAACCCTTCCTGAACCTGACCGACCTTCCTAAACCCCAACATGGCCTGAACCTGGTGTAGAGCACGCAGTACCATCGCAGAACATGGACGAAAGCACTGGTTGTTTCAGGTGGCGACTGAATAAAAACTCCCAAGCACAAGCACTGAAATATATCATATATGCGCACATTCGGAATGGGGTTCTCGGCTTAAGCCCCGGGCCACTTCCAATGCATGTCCAGAGCAACCACTGACAATGATAACCAATATACAGCGACGATGTTACACTGTGTCCCAAGCTGCAGGTACATGTTCTGGCGTCCCAGAATACATCACCATGGAACGCTGGCGTCTTTGTTAGCGGGAGTCCAGCGATCCATGCTCTCGCCCCCTGCTGTTGTTGCCAATGTTATCATCAAATGCAGTGCGCGAACTGAAGACCCTTGGAAACAGGGTTGCCACACACACATACACAGAGACAGACAGACAGACAGACAGACAGACAGACCCACACCCACACGCACACGGAATATGCGAATACGAGACGGCAGCATCTGAAAATCCAACCAGTGCTCTATCCGTCCGAGACACGAAATGACAAATAACCGGCTTAGTCAGCCGAAAGCGACTGTGCGAGAGCTGGTATAACTGCCTGAAGCAGATGCTGCAACTGGAAGCTTCCAAAACCCTGTCCGGCACACATTGGGCAGGCCTTTCGGCATCAATGAGGCCATTGCCTCCAGCGCACATCATCAGAACCATCGTTTATCTAGTGTCAGAACCGTTGGAGCTACTAGCGGAGTTTGTTTTCTCAGCTTGCTCCCTAATCCAAGGCAAATAGTCCACTGTGAGGATTGCTTTCCAAGGCAAGCTATCGTTTGACTTATAAGTTTCCTACCCGGAGACGGAGTGTAGCAAACAATTTACGGATCGAGCCGGCTGCATTTTGGGATTCAATACTTTGGGGGTGAAATTTAGGCCGTATCTGCACAGTTGCTGAATGCACGATGCTGGACGGGTCAACCGCTGATTGCGCCTGCTGTTAGCAGAATGATGGCCTGCCCGGTTGAGCGAAGCATCCGGTCCTTCGGAAGGATTTCTTGACAAGCTTCATTGGACGGCAAGAACAAGCTTCTCATTCAACATGCGAGCAAATGATTGCTACCGCATGCGCGATATTCTGCGATGCTCGCATAACAGTAACAGGAAAGTGCCATGTTTCAACGAACCTGTCCAGGTAGTGCCTGTCGAAATGGTCAAGGACCAGATTGAGGCACTCCAGGATGTTGCCTGCGCGAGAGTTGTTCATGCTTCGAGCTGGGGGCTTCGAGCTCCTATTAGCCGCAAGTCTCTGAGCAGTGGCAGACTCGAAAAAGCAAATTGAAGCTTCTTCACAGAGAAGCGAGAGCTTACTGCTGACATACAAGCTGCAACTTTCAAGCCGGAGCTGCACATCCGGTATGCGACTGTGTGCGGCCTTTCGACGCCTCTGTCATGGACTTCGCAGACACCCCACCTGAGCTGCAGGCTTGGCTTGACCTTCCCGGAATTTAGCGTACTTTTGCAAGATTTTGCACCCGTTTACTTGCGACAGATTATTCCGAATCGGCGTTTCGGTTCTGCAGGAGTATTACTTGCGAAACAATGCATCCTCGCAACTCCAGTCGGCGCCGCCTCGCCATACCATGCATATCTAACTGTCCTTCTACAATGACATCATCGAGATGGGGCCGTATGATGGGGTGAGGCCTGTGGGTCCAGTAGAGGTGTTGTTCGCAGTCTTGATGCCATGGTACTCCTTCGCAAGCGGGAATCGCCTGTTGTACCATCCCGCTCGACCTCTTACAGCATTGGCCGTCCTCGTGCATCGACATGCAAACCTGCCGAATCCTGAACAACTGACGTCTGTGTAGTACTGCGCAGAGGGTGGCCTGCATCCATTCGTAACCGTGCCTCGCAGCAAGTTCCTGTCCTGCTGGGAGTACACGTGCCCAGCCCTCCCAGAAAACATCATAGAAGTCCTCAGTCTGGACACTGCCTGTGGGCCACTTCACTTCAGCTAATCATCTGCAAAGATGAACAAGGATGATCGCAAGGCGGAGACCTTCGGTTCTATCTTGCTCTTGGGCTTCGCCTGATCGTGACATTCCCTGGCCCCGGAATGGTCCGCCATGCTGAAGACAACCCATGGCTGAGGTACATGCGTATGTGTCTTGCTCGACTTGCAGCCAACTGCCTCCATTTGCCTGCGACCGAAACAGAAAAAAAGCTCAAACAACAACACAGAGCTGTTCACAAAACTGCAGTGAGCCCTTGTAATGACCACACTTGCGTGCCTCTGCATCTGACTTGGCAACTCCTGTAGGTGTTTGGAGCGGATTTGAGAAAATTATCGTGTCGATTCACTCACAAGTCTCCCAGCTCGTGGAGTGACTAGTTTACAGTAAGCTTATTGAGGTCTCCTTTCGATCGGGTGAAGAGGATCATGCGCACATAGTGCCTGGATCGCACAGTTTCGGTTGAATCACGCTTAATTGCCGTAGTGGCTACAGTGCAGACAAGGGGCCCGCTTCCTCTGGTCACCCGTAGCGATTTCTCAACCAGTTGGGTGAAGCATTCGATCAAGGCCTGTGAGAAGATGGAAACAAAAGTGATCCAGACTGCTTGGACTCCCAAAGTGAGAAGGCAGAGCGGTCCAGAGAGTCATGGGATGGACGAGACCGCACAGGCCTCCCAATATGGTCTGCCGGCCATGCCTTGGCCCGGATGCCATGAATGAAGTGGCCGACAGGAGTTCTGGCTAGCGACTAGCGTGAATCTGGCGCCGTGTGCACTATACGTCAAGACGGAGCGGCTATACTCCCACAACTCCGAGCTGATCTGCACCAGCACGAACATGTTGGCCGTGACGGACTTGAAGGATACCTGTCCCAACATTCCCAAGCAACACGTTGGGCCGGTGGCGAAGCAGCGGCCTCCGTGGTGCGGTCGACGAATCCGGAGATTGCAGGCTTGCCATCCGTGAAGACCAGCCGCTCGAATTCGCTGTTGGTCACCAGCTGTTTCAGCCTTGCACACGATCTGTCCGAAGGAGTCGGAAAAGCTTCGCACGCTTTGCCGACGCCAGTTTTTGCGGACAAGCATCGAATGGTTGAAGTTGGCATAAAGGACTTGGCCACCACCCTGTGGAGAATCAGTCTATAGCTCATGCAGTACGGGGTCGCTGGAAACTGCGGGCTCAATTAATTGGGGATGCCACCTGCAGCATGCGCAGGTGCAAGTGCCAAATGTCCCGCTTGGACAGGTACCGGTCGAAAACTTGAATGACGACTTCTGCCAGGCGTGCCTGTCACTGCAAAGCTTTAGTCATGCGTTAAATGTGATGCGACGGTCACGAAATGTCACGAACGCATCGCTTCACTCAGGCTGTGCAGTGTGCCGGTGCGCCTCTTCTTTCGGCACTTCCTGGAGCTCCACCTCTGACGCTTGCACGGCGTGCTTGCACGCTTGCAGGCCGCAGGATGCCGCTTCGGGCCTGCTTGTCGGAGACTTTCGCCTGTGGCAAGCAGAGGAATTTTCCGCTTTCGGCCAACTGAGGCTCCTGCCCTTCCACTCTTCCTCTTTCACCGGCACCCCCGATGCTCCACTCTTCGTCACGTCTTCATAAGCACAATCTCCCGAAACAGGGTTCACATGGCTCGCTGATTCTGGTGCAACCTGTTCGTAAACCTCCTGTGGTTCGCAGGCCAGAGCCTTGTGCAATCTTCATTTCAAACCCGATAGTGGTGGGAGCTTTGGTTGAGCCGTGAGTTTGGCAACTCCGTCCAACTGGAAAGCTTGGGCTGCAGGGTCAGAAACAGCAAGGATCAAACACACGGAGTGTGGATTCTCGATAGCCCTTACCCTGCAGATTACTTGCATTTCGTCGACACGACCAGGAGGCTGCCATTCCTCACCGACTAGTTTAGGTGTCTGCATGGGTTTTGCCATTGTCCAAACCAGCCCTGAGCCTGCAATTGCAAGCAGTTGTGTGTCATGTGTGTCTGTACACAGACATGTCTACGACCATAGGAAGCCAACGAAACACTGTCCCATCACAACAGTTGCGAATAGATCGACAACACAACAAGCTCCATCATAGCAATGGACTTGCTGCTATTAGCAATGCATATGCCGCTGCATTATCGACCTTGCTGGCTAATGTTAGCTAGTTCTGCTGCCATTGTCATGTTCGAATTGTTAACATCTTATCAGGTTCTCCCGCTATTCTTACCATTAGTGAAGTAACCAACGTTGTTAGAGACTCCAGATGCTGCAGTGGAACAGCACATCAACAGTCAGATCTTTAGGCAACTCGGAGCCTCGAGTATCTGAGAACGTTGTGCAGACATCGATTTACTTCGAAGCCTAGGAGTTGTCCAAGGCATGCCTGCCACCGACAGCCCATTCGAAGCGCACGTGCTCTCTACGGACAGCTCTTTGCAATCGATGATGCCGAGAATGGTTACGGACAAGTATGTATACATACAGTGTGACACATATATATATGTATATGTATACCTACATTCACTTACGGAGAGAATGGAGATGCACCCAAACTTTTATTTTGGCACATATCGGAGCAGGAAACACAGTAAATGTCATGTTGACTGTCTTGTGGAAACGGACGTATTTACAGTCATTTCGTGGCTTGTGAATAGGTGTGTGCATATACCAGAATACGCACACGCATAACGTTGTGTATGTGTAGATGTTGTATGCACCAGTGAACATGTACATATCAATATATGTGTGTGTGTATATATATATATATGCTCTCGGGTCCCGGGCCCACTATAATTCCTTCCCCTAATGTTAAACGGGGCCCCCCCCCCTCCCCC